>VZTM01001465.1:111513-124638 GCA_013400555.1 Jacana jacana | reverse complement strand
AGGCCGCGGCCTGCGGGGAGGGAGTCGGGGAAGGGCCTGAGAGGGCGGAGAGGGACCCCTCCGCCCCGGGGAGGGGAGGTGCCTCGGCCCCTGCGAGGAGAAGGGCCTGAGGTGAGGGGCGACCTCGAACGAAGTTAGAGGGTGGGGGACTCTTCTAGCTCACAAGGTGGCCTGACGTGATGGTGAGGGGCCACTTCAGATGAAGGGGACAGTGAGGGATCCCTCTGCCTGTGGAGGGTCTGAGGGGGTGGTGAGGGACTGCCTCTGAAGAAGCTGGCCTTGAGGCCCTCTCCAGACCACAGAGCTGCTTGTTTGAAGTTGGCTCAGGTGGGTGAGCTACTCTCTGTGCAACGACAGAGTGATCCCCCACACACACCTGATGAATGTCCCAAGGTGGCAATGAGAGATGTCCACCAGGTGACCAAGCAGCAGGTCCACCTCATTGTCAACAAGGGATGTCTTCGCCTTACTGGCATTGCTGCCATCCATGACAGAAAGGGGATGACATTCACGAGGGCAGGGGCCCTCTCCCTGAGGGAACCATGTCTGGGGAAAAAGTGTGACCCCCCCTTACCTCAGGATGCCCCTCCAGCAGGCTGTCCCTCATGGTCATCATCATCCATGCCTGCCAACAGGCTTGTGTTCAACTGGTGACCAGTAGGAGGTTTCCAAAAGATAAATGAGAGAAGAAGGACTCTTCTCTGTGCTCTGAAACTTGCTACACCCAGGGCTTGTCTTCCCTGGAAAAGATCTAGTGGAAAAAGTTGGAAAACCACATTGGCAGGGTGCTTATTTTAGAGTTGGGTGTTGTTCCTGGTGTCTCTCCAGGACAACAGAACCCCTGGAGAGCCAGTGCCCAAGGTGGCTTTGCTTCATTGAGGAAGCGGAGAGGGATGCTGACGGGTTTTCTCTGCTAGCAGGGAGGTGGTTGCCTTTGCTGTGTTCTAGGTGAGCTCCCTTGCAGAAAGAAGGAAGAGATTGATCTATTTCTTCCTCTGAAAACATTGTTTATGGTTGCTGAGCTCTATCCAAGGACTGCAGCGCTTCACCCCGGGGGCGGCAGTGTGGTAGCAGTGGGTGATGTAATTCTTGCCTGCGTCTCTCCAGGTCGTACCAGACAGACTGTGTCTAATGCCATCTCTGAGTGAAAACACGCTGTAAAGGCAGCAGATGGAGGTTTTATGATGTTCCGCTAGGCTTTTTGTTGTTTGTGTAAAACATCTGTTTTCATCTGGCAGTTTTTGGCTTTGGTACCGGTTACCTCCAGCATCAGGGTCCCAGAGTTATCCCTCTCTCACCAGGCTGTTGCTCAGGGGAGGGTTTTTTAATTACTCATTTCCTCTGTAGGCTGCTTCATTTGTAACTTAGTAATTTAGTTATAACTCCCTCGCTGCTTGCTCTCTGGGGCGTTTTGGTTTGTAACGTGTTCCATTTTCTACAAGAGATGTCCTTTAGTGTCTGTTTAATTAATCTCGCTTTGTAAAACAAGACCACCCGACACCCAGGGCACTTCTGGTGTTGTTCCCTCTGGCTCTGGGTTTATCTGTGTGAGCTCTCTCCTCCCTGTCATTCTGATTCTTCAGCTGGTTAATCATAAGCATTGTGCTCGAAAACTCTCTCAAGCAGTGACTTAGTTGCTTATTTCTCTCCCCGTCTATTTGCTCGTGACTCCTGGACTGGGAACTGGCAGTTTTCCTTCTTCATTGCTTTTAAAGGGAGGAGTTTAATGTACAGTTATGAACTGGGCACAATAAGGCATCCTCTTTGCTTGGCCGCTGTTTGAGTTACATAAATAAACTTGATGCTCCTCCCTTTCTGACTTCCAGAGTAGGAAAGTGTTTTGCATCAATCTAAAGGAATTTGCCCCCTTGCTTCTAACAGGTAAACAGCTCCTTGCTCCTCGCTGGCCAATCAAGGGGTTTTGACCCGGACCAGGAAAAAAAAATCCCGTTGAAGCTTGTTGCACAGCGTCCTGATTGAGGCTTTAAACTGTGCTCGGGTCCACTCTTATCTCCACTCCCGAAAAGTCAGACAGTTCCCTCCCAGTCCCCCCCCTCCACAGGCACACACACGGGCAAATCTCCCCCCTCCCTCAGTAAACAAAACAAAGCGCTGGTTGGTGCCATTTCTTTTCTGTGGAGAAGCCTCTATGCTTACTGCTAGCCAACTAATATCATCAAAAATAGGACAAAGTGAAGATAAAGTCTTAGCACACAGATTTTACAGGACAAACTGTAATTTTTTCTGAATTATTTTATGGTAACACCACTGTCCTGCTTGATACACTCTCACATAGTCTATGTATCAAGTAGAATTCCTGTTAATTTTCAGGAATTAGTGGCTGTTCTGTGCAATGTTTTAGATGTGAGGCCCTTGTGATGTGGGGAACTCTTGCTGGTAGTCTTCTAAGAACCAGCTGTTTGAGTGGTTTTCCCCTGTCTTGATTTTGGGGCTTTTTTCAGCTGAAAGGGTAGCAGAAATACGCCAAGTCCTGTTTCTTTTGGACCCGTGCAGTCACTGCTGCTGTTACGTTACAGGCAAATGAGACGTTTGCATATCATGAGATTCTGAATGGAAGCAGAGGGTTCCAGGAAAAGTGTATTTCAGATTTAATCCATACTGTTTGTTAAAAAAAAAAAATAGATTTTGGGCTGATAGATTCTATTTCTGAGGTTTCTTCTCACTTCACTTTTTCTCTATCAAACTTCTCTAGGCCCTCTTCTAAGTTTAGAAGTAGCTGTTCCTACCATTTACAGAAGATTTTGTCAGGAAGGGTGGGGAAGGGAGGACAGAAGAGTTTCTGGGACCTTTCTCGCAGACTGGCCGTGCCTCCTGACACAGTCAAACTGGTGAAGACCAAGGGGTTTGGGAAAGTTTCAGGACATCAGGCCTGGGTGTGATCCGCTGGAACCCAAATTTCACTGCTGGGCGGGAGCATCGTGTTTCACAGCAGTGTTGTTACAGAAGATTATGTTTCACAGATATGATGACATAACTGTGAAGTGTAATTAAACAATAATGACCAACAAGGAGGGCATTTCCTAGAGGTTAATGACAGTTAAGAAAACTAAGTGGGTGGAAGAGTGGAGGGCACGCGGTACAGCTGAAGATCCCTTAATTATTTCATTAGCGTGAGTGCCACACTGCAGCAGTCATTGCAAATATAAATCAAGATGAAATTATGGAAGTACTTAGATCAAAAATAAGAGCTTTAAATCAAATTAAGGATTGCTAGAAGCTCTTTTTTTACCTGCACTAGTGGAAGCTGGAAATTGGTGGATAAATACGTGGGTATTTTCCTATACAAGAAAAGAGAAAACTCCACACTGTCAGAGGGATACGTGCTAGGTTTTTTGAACTATTGATACTAGCAGAAACATAAGATACAGCAGAAACTGTAAGCTAGAATGCTTTTTCCTGCTGGAGACAGTTTTTTTTTTTCAAATTTACAGTATAATTAGGTGTTTACAGGATAAGGTTAATGCTGAGTTAGTAACTTTTTCTTTATTATCTTCAAAACTGACTCAATTTTTAAGTGACATTAATAAATTTGACTCTTCCAGTAACTAACAGAAATGTTTATTTGATTCCTGTTGTCCCCCTGAGAACTGAAGGAACTGAAACAATTGAAAGTTAAGCTTGAAACTCGAACTTCAAGCAGCAGTGGGTCAGGTTTTCAAACTCTTCCGAGTACAAAAGTTTTGTTGATTAAAAACTGCAAATCTTGATTGGGCGTAGCCTGATAATAGCACTTGAGCTCTCTGAACTGGAAGCGCAATAGGTTGGAAAATGGGGCTTGTCTGCGAATATTTCATGGGATATTTGCTTATTGCTTCTGTGACCATTGTGTATTTTTGCAGCAGCGCTGTTAATGGAGCCTGAAGCTTGTGTTTTTCGCTGTAAATGGATATTTTCAGCACAGGATTTCTAAGCCTAATAATAAGTCTTCAAACCTGCGGTTCTTCTAGCATTTAGGAAATGGAAGAAATGAATGGAGGATGGTTTTTTTTAGTTTGAGCATAAAATACAAGGCAAGTAAATATATGGATGTATGAAATTAAATTAAAACCTGGAGTTAAAATTAAAAAAAGATAAGTATGTATATAAGCCCCATTATAAATTGAGAACTTACCGTGCATGTGAAGTTTCATTAAGAGTGTACTGCTTTATTTATAATGGGATTTTCCTAGGTACTTAATAAACTTGACATAAATAAATATTCCAGTACTCTGAGCACATATCAAGGTGCTGATCCCACAGAATGTTATGCATGCATTAATCTTTCTGTATTGCAAATACATGAATTCACTTCAGCATTTGGGCAGTGAGGGTGTCTCTGCAACTGAGGTTTAGAAACCACGCAGAAAAATGAGAGCTAGATCCAGCAGTCTGCTCGTTTCCCTTTCTAAGGGAGATTGTGCAGGCTGTCAGCCAGTACAAGGCACTAATTCAGGTAAGAAAATCGACTTAATCGAGAAAAACAGAGATATACACGACATATCGCGGTGTTTTGATGACCTCAGTAACCACTCAGCCTCCATTCTTGTGGTTAGAACGATGCCATCATGGTGTGTAGGAGCGCGGGTGCCCTCACATCTCGGAGGGAACTGCAAGCCCTGCGTACACATACTAAGGAAGCGCTTTGACTGGGGAAAAAGTGTGACAGACCTGGTTGTTTCTGAAACGCGGCACATGTGTGCTGCCTCCCATAACTCCTCATGTAGTTTTGCTCCTTAAATATTGCGTAATCTGCATTTGCAACCGGTTGTTGTTGTTGTTGTTTGCTCGAAACAGGTCGTTTGCTTTGCTACAACCTAGGGATGGTGGTTTTACTCTGGCTAGACACTCTTCAAAGATTTGTTCAGGGCTTCCTCCTATATTTTTCCTGCTCTTACTTGATTTCAAAGACCGGCTTTGAGAACAGGTTTTTTTTGTTGCACAGCGAGATGGTGATAAAGGATCACTTGATTTTAATTATGGAACTCATGTCAAGTAATAATTTTTGGCTAAGCAGCGCAATTTGTCGTGGGTTATATTAAATGTTTAAGGAAAGTTTCCCTCATTATGTGAAACTCCTGCTCGATTTGTTGGTTCAAAAATAGCTGTGCTGTAAATGAGGTTGTGAATATAAAGGAATGCCATGCAAAACTCAGTCTGTGTGCTCTTCTTTTAAACCACGCTAGCTTCAGTTTAGCTAATGTGTTGGTTATGAAAAGATGAATCTAACCAGAACATGCCACGCTTGTCTTGTGTGTTCTTGTGCACAGTGTTAAGCTATAAAGGCTTAAACAAAGATTCAAGTTGTGCTGGTGTAACTTCTGTGTTAACAAACTCCCAGTCCTAACGTCTATGCTTGGCTGGCTGTGGATTTCTTCCAGCTGGGGCTGTTTTTATATAAACCCAGGGGATGAATGAGTGTGAGACTTTTTGCTTTTACAAAAAGGGGAATAAAAATGATGAAATCTGTAGTAATTTGTATCTTAGTTATTTTGGTGCCAGCTGTGTGAGCATCCTCTCTGCAGAGCGTCTGTTTTTCTGGTTTGACTTCTGCTAAGAAATCGAAATAATGATTTTTGCCTTTTTTTTTATTTTTCCCTTCACTAAACAGGGGGGACAGTCTTGCACCAAATAACTGAAAGCATAAATGACAACCAGATTAATGTGATTGTTTTCTTTCTAAGCAAGCTCTTAGTAACTGTGCTGCGATAGCCACTTAGCGTCAGAGCTCTTGCTGTGGGATGCCAAATTCTCTTGCTCGGTGTTGCAGTTTCCTGGAGGAGTAGATGTGGCAACAGGATGTTGGTAAAGAACAGGAAACTACTTGAATTTGCTACTTAGGCCAGTAATAAGACTTCATTTGCATGGCATATGTGTAGTAATTAGAGCCTACTACCGACAGAAGGTTTTGCTGCAGTTGCAGGGTGTGGGGTTTGGGGAGTGCGTTCGCCTGTGAGCTTTGGGGGGTGGCACTCAGTACTGGCGGGTAACAAAAGGGATGTAACTGCTTAGAGGCTTGTTAAACCACTGAGATTTGACAGCTACCTCCAGGTGCCTTTATTATTCAGCATGGATCTCTCCTGGCACTCAGCTCCATATTGGTTTTTCTGACTTTGAGCTCCTTCTAGCTCTGATGAGCGTCCGAGCGGGCAGCGGCTGGGTGTTTCGCAGTCGGAGACGAGGGCCACCATCACCAAAAGTGCTTAACAGAGCAGACTTCACCCTACTGCTACTTAGATGGGGATGAGCCAGCTTTCCCTTCCCAAGCCAAGTGGAAATGTGGTTTGAAAAAAAGGGAAATATCACATGCTTTTGAGCTGGCGATGTTAATGAAAAGGGAGAGGAATCACCTCACTTGCTTTTAGCAGAGATTCTTTCCTTTTTCTTGATAGCAGTAGGGAGCACAGAAGCCTCTCTCACATGTAACCATACCTAACACCGGCTTTGTTTTAGTGCCTTTGGTTCTGTCCCCATGCATGTAGCAGTTTGAGGGTTTCCTCAGGTTGCAGACCCATGGCTAGGATATGGATTTCAGGATTACTACTTAAAAGCAATCAAAAGTAAAAAAAAAAAGTGAAGGCTTTCACTTTTTCCGTATGGTGTCGAGCTTAGTCCGTGGTGTATCAGGTGGTTAAGGTCTTTGTTGTCTCACAGTTGCATACCTCTAAGACAGTGAATGCTGTAAGAAGACCCCTGAGCTTGTGCAGTGCTTTCTGGCTGGTAAACTTAGGTAGCTTTTAAACATTGATTCGTGTGTCTGAAGCAGCTGGTGGGCCCTGAGGTACCAGGCTCCAAGATCAACACTGAGAAACGTGGGGAGCCAGAGGCTTTACGGTACCGTTGGGAACAAGTCTGTAAGATGAAAAAGTTGAAGCAGTTTTCTTGTCTCCTGAATGTGGGTGATGAAGAGACATCTTAATGTGCTTCTAGGCTTGGGCAATCAACTAATTGTGAGTACAAATTATTTTGTGGTCTTAATGAATTCATTTCAGTCAATAATTCTGTATTAATCACTGAATAGTTTTTTCAAGTATTTATTAGTCTCCCTATTTCAGTTGACTCCAGACTCCTTAAAAAAGCAGATTGATGAGATGCTTATAGCACAGATGAATCTCTCGTGGGTAAATGTGAGTGGAAATTTCTATCCAATAGTATAGTCTTTGTTTTGGTAGTAAAGATACAATTTTACTAATGTCTGTTCACTCTTGTCCACAAATGTGTTTTGCTGTAATTCACAGTTTCAGTTCCTTCAGAGGAGCTCAATAAAATGCATGTGTGCGTTGCTTCTGCATGGCACTTAATTTTTATGAAATACATATTTTATTGGGTGGTAAAACATTAAAGGATCTTAATGGCCTAATTAATACTCTGTATCCACTTCTGTCTTGTGTATTTTGCTCTTCGTTACCCTACTGCTCCTTTTTTCATGTCCTTGTGCATTTTTTATCATAAAAATTTCAAGCAGTCTTGGGAGAGCACTCTATTAGAAGCCTGCTCTTTGAATATTCAGCAACTCTAAGTAAGATTTGATTGATAGTCCCTTCCCTCCCTACCCAATCTATTTTTTGTGATTTAAAAGCGAGTTTAATTTCTTGGGTTGTCATTTGTTATGTATGCACAATTTACTTTGGTTTGCCTCCCTCCTTTAGATGTACCAGATATGTAATTTTCATGTTGTTTGAGGACATCTTGACAGTTGGGGAGAAATAAGGTAGAAATTAATTGGGAGCTCTGCCTTAGCTGAGGGAGCAAAGATGGACAGTCTTTGTCTGGTTCTGTTAATATAAGCTCTGTGATTAGGATAGGAGGAGAAGTGGAAGAAAACTTTTAGCATGCTGTTACCACTTATTATCCTGATTCTTTAGAATCTTCTAGCATAAGGGACTGTTTTCTTGTACAAGTGCAAACCACTCCACCTTTTAGAACAGAACGAGGGGGCAGAAAACCTTGCAGAGGTGGTCTAAGCCCTGTGGAGAAGGGTGTCCCTCCCCTTCTCTCTAAAAGACATTTGAGCAGTACCTCTTTTTTCTGCTTCGTGCCACTTTAAAGAGAGCTTTGGGAAGTCTTCCCATACAAACTCTTTTAATCTTCTATCTCCCTTAAGGCCACGTACAGAAGCCACCAACATTTTGACTAAGCAGGACTGGACTCCCTGCAGAGCCAGTTTGTGCACTTGCTAAAGGAATTGCTCTTGAGCAACTTAAGGCCTTTCCTCTCTCCAGGGCATAAGAACTATGGACTCTTAAACACTCAAAATCCTGATTGCGTGGGAGGAGAAAAGGACTAGACACAGAAAGCAAATTTTGTTTCCACCTGATGGGTAGACCAAAAATGGTTTTGTTTTTCATATTCAGTTTGAGGTGTAGCCCAAACTAGTAAGGGTGTAGGCTCTTGGTGTGGGAGATGTGCCAACGGCTATTTGTTTATTGATCTTTTTCTTTTCTGTTTGTTTGGGTTTTTTTTGAATTGTTTCAGGGCTTGTGTAAGGTGGTGTACCTTGGGTTGGCTGCCTGCCCACCCTGCGTAAAGGGGTGGTGACTGTCAACAAGCCCGGCAATTGGGTGCCTTTGCCTCCTTCTGCCTTGTCCGTTCAGCTGTATAATTGCCATCTCTCTTCTGCCATGTCTCCCTCAGACACTGTCCCACGAGCCGAGCCGTAATGAAACCGTGTGAGCGCTGCAGAGACCTGCAAAGGAAGTCAAAGCCTGGCACGTGCTGTGCTGCTAATGTCTGCTTTGTTTTGTTTTGTTTTTTCTTTATGGATTATTAAGGCAAGCACTGAAGGTTTCTTCAGGAGTAGGAATTCTTAGGAGAAAATTCCTGATGTCTAGTGGTTCAATAGGGGTGTTGCTAGCATATTTTTTTTATGTGTAAACAAGCCATGTGCAACCCTGCTGTTAGAAATAAGCTCAATCAAGAAGTTTAGATTTGCACATGATCTGTTTACAGTTAACTGTCCCAGATCAGCACTTCACTGCAAACAGCCACAGAAGGAACTTGGGAAACAAAATTGTCTTGATGGACTGTGATCTGGATCTGGAGTCTCTTGGTGATGAGTGGTGCATCCTCTTCTCCAAGGGCCTCACAGTTTCTTCTCAATTTTGTCCTGCTTTGTGCTCTACCATGTAGCATTGCAGGTATGAGAATTCTTAGTTAAAACAAATGTAGCAGAGAAGGACTGGAATCCCATTCCCCAAAAAGCTGGTACTGTAAACTGTGAAGTTTGTATGAAGCTTCCAGTAAAACACGGCTGTTAAAGTAAAATGTTTCCCTAATTCTGTAAATTATACTGAAGGGAAGGAAGGGGGGCATTAGAATATGGCAGTGATATGACAAGTTAACTCTCTAAAATTTCCTGATTTAAAAATAATGGAACTGTGGCAGTAGCTTCCATATGTGCTGTCACTTTGCAAGAGTCATTGTCACTTCAGTTGGTTTAACTCCTTTCAAGGAAGGAACCCCTCAGCAGAGTCATATATGCTGGCAGGATTTAAAATACCTTAATTAATCTTGGGATTGTTTTACATTGTTTGCAATCCTAGCCGTGTCCTGCTAGGTGATCTGTCAAGCTGGTCCTGTACATCATCTTCTCCTGAATCATAATATGATTATTTTCTTTTTCTCTTCTTTAGTAAGTAAGAAGGTTGTGCCTGGGTTTCTCTTCTAGCCTGTATTTTTAATGTCAGTATTTTGAAGACTGCAGGCGGATGTCGCTCTGTAGACATTTGTGTGAGAAATGCTCTCTGTTGCCCCAAACATGTATTTGGCTCCGAGTCTAGAAGATGTCATCTTTTAAAATATTTAAATTACCCTCAGAGCCACTTTTAAAACAGTAATCCTGGCTTCCTCTGCTGGGTATTGAATGGATTGTGAAGTGTCTTTGGAGGGAGTGGAACGGACTTGAGCGAACATTTTGCAAAGTCTGACTCCATATGGATCGCTTTTTATAATGTACATAAATAGTACATTAGCTCTTTCAAATCACTTTCTAAATGAACTGAACCAGCCTCAAAGGAAAATACATCACAGTCATGCTCGGCGTGTTAGAGCCCTCTTAGAGAGTCTGATTGAATTTAAAGGTTAGTAACATCCCACACGCCAGCTTTTTCTGGCATGTGTTTGTGGGAATTAGGGTCTCTTCCTGAGCTTTACAGAGGTTAGTTTCTTTTGCACAGCCTTTGCTAATGTGTTTATAGGTAGCTCCTTATGTTTGAAAGAGAAAGTCTTCTAGATGGCTGGGTGAGACCTTTCAAGGAGATGGGCTGGCTCCTTGAAAGCAAATCCGCAATGATGAATGGCCCATTAGAGGGAAGTTGATGGCATTGCAAATTAGATTTACATGAGAATTAAACTGCTCTAGTGTATCCAACAAAGATGCTGAAACAAGTGCCTTTTTCACATGGTTATCAGGAGATTTTATGAACTGATCTTTACGAACTCCTTCTTCAGGGTATAAAAAATATCCCAAGCTTCTGGATGCTTGTGGTAATGAGGGAAGAGTCTGCCCCAGAAGTTGGGAGGTCGGATGAAAAGAGGGGTAGAACCGAAGTTGCGTGTTGTCTGTGGCAGCAGTGGCCAGATTTCTGCAGTGAAAGGGGCAGTATCTGCACCAAGTTGGAAATTCCCCAGCAGTTGAGCAGAGTTTTGAAATGCTTGGTGTCAAGGTAGGTATGGAAATGAACAGCCAGTGGTGCTGGTAGGGGCCAACTCTGGCTCTGCAGATAGTTCCATGCTGTCACTACGTGTTTAATTTTCGGTGCGCTGCTTGATTTCTTATTGAAACCAGAGCTCTTTGTAGAAGCTGTTATCGGGAAGTTCCCCGGAGCGTGGGTGCAGGTGGGGCTTTTCTTGGCACTGAGGTAGGTGTTAATTGTGGTTTATGATTGAGGGAGGAACGCACTTAGTTACTGTGTTTCTGCCAAGGCGAGCAACGGAGGAAAATGGTTAATATTGACCTTTTTTGTTTTAACCGAGATGGGTGTGAGCAGCAGAGGCTTGGAAAGCCTCTCGGAAGGGCTCTCGAATTTCGCAGAAGCAGGGAAGGAGTGAGAGATGCTGGTGGTGGCCACGCTCTGCTGAGTCACTTCTTGTGGTCTCTGCTGTGGTAGAATGGAAGCCAGACTTGGGCTCTTTTCTTAAGGTTTGTCTTGGAGGGGCGGAAAAAACTAGGCATGTCACAAAAGGCTTTTCAGAAATGCCGTGGGCAAATGTGTTACAGAGCGAGTATTGGCCATTTCTGTGACATCTCTGGAAAATGAACTGAACATCAGACTGAACGCTGACTGCCTCAGTAACCATGGTCCAGGGGTCCTGAAGCCCGTCACTGGGGCTGGGAGCTGTGGTTTGGCAGGGGTCCCCTAGGACTGGGAAAAGTGGGGCTTGAGAAGTCCTGCAAGGAGGCAAGAGGCCTCATAACACCGAGCCCTTGGCAAGGGCTGAGCAAAACTTAGGCCATTTGAGTCTTAGAGCAGAGAGTTTGCCACCACCTCATGAAGGAAAGGTATAGGACCAGGGTGGTGAAGGCAGGACACAGTAATAGGCATCATCCGACTTTCTTTCATACAAGTTGCCTTTCACTTTGTGCTTGAATTAACTTAATGGGACGGCAAGTTAGCACAGGGGTGGATGGAATAAGCTGGGTTGTCACTGTGGGGTGTATTGTATTTTTTTAATAGCATAAAACCTTGGCTGCTGTAAAGCATAACACTTGAAGAATACTTATCTCCACAGAGAGCTTTTTTTTCTTTTAAGCTTCTGTTCCACTCCATAGTTCTGCCAATTTGATCTGCACTTTTGCTTTGTTTAATGGGTATTAGCTGGTAGGGTTGGGATTTTGTTTTGATTTGGCTTTTTTCCCTTTGAAACATCACATTGGGATTTAAAACCAAAGAGTAGGATATGGTCTGTATTTTTTTGCCAATGTTGTCCAAGTGGCAACCATATAAAACGAATTTCTGCATCCTCTGAGTATGCCCCAAACTTCAGTAACTGCCCTGCCAATAGAGTCCTTCCAGGGCTTTGTGGAAATGCAGGTTTAAGACACATTTTTCACTCTCTGGCAAAGCAGGGCTGACAAATACCAAGTTGAGTCTTCTAAGATGGACACTGGCTTACCAGGACTGAAATCCCCCCTTTCAATG
Source organism: Jacana jacana (assembly GCA_013400555.1). Lineage (NCBI taxonomy): Eukaryota > Metazoa > Chordata > Aves > Charadriiformes > Jacanidae > Jacana > Jacana jacana. Next base: position 112,501 of record VZTM01001465.1, on the reverse strand, counting down.
CAGCCTGTTTTACAGAGGTCCACAGAGGCCAATAACGACTAGAAAGTGTTCAGACATACTTGAACTAGGTCTGTAAGAGCTCCTTTTGTGTCACCCAGTCTAAAGCCATCCAGCCCCATCGTGAATGTGGTTTAAATCCCACAAGAGGCCCTGTAGGTCCTCAGTGTACATTTGCCACCTAAGCAAGGTGGGCTGCACTTGTGGAGAGAGACAATTGATCCTGCCTCCACTTCTGTGGCATGAGCATGTGCGGTAAAGCAAGGAGAGGGGAGTTAATTTTAGCTTAATTAGCAACACGGAAGGGAATCGAGATGACTGCGTTGGAAATGGCAGCAGGATGAGATCAATGAGGGTAGTTTATTTCCACTCATCCAAGTGGGTGTTCTAAGCAATTTAATTTCTCCTTTTTGTTTGTTTGTTTGTTTAAGAGAACCAAGCTTGTTAATGCATTTAGTCCTTGAAATCCTCCTGCAGTCACAATTCAGGATACTTGAATGTTGTCCACGGTGGTTGGTTTAATGAACACCGGGTGCCTGTGTTTCTGTTCCTTAGCAGGTCCTTGTTCCTTTGCTCTGTTACCTGGCTCAGCAGCAAGTGGCGAGGGATTCTTCGTACTGGACTCTAGGTTTTTCTCCTTCGCACCTTTGTTTATATTCTGGAGCATGTTCAAAACTGTTTATGATTAAACATTGCTCAAACAGCCAGGTTAAGATTTATTGACATAAAGGAGGCTGGGAGGAGGGAGTGGCTGGCTGGTCATCTGTGTCTACTTCCAGCTGATAGTGGTGGTGTTGAAGCTGTACACGTGTCTCTGCAAGGGCTGTGGTGGGTCACACAGGCTACTGTGCAAAAGCACGATGGCACGATGGTAAGGGACCACTACCTGTCACTGCACTCTTTTTCTTTCTTTCTTTTCTCTTTCTTTCTTTCTTTCTTTCTTTCTTTCTTTCTTTCTTTCTTTTCTCTTTCTTTCTTTCTTTCTTTCTTT
>VZTM01001465.1:42855-110947 GCA_013400555.1 Jacana jacana | reverse complement strand
TTCTTTCTTCCTTCCTTCCTTCCTTCCTTCCTTCCTTCCTTCCTTCCTTCCTTCCTTCCTTCCTTCTTTCCTTCTTTCTTTCTTTCTTTCCTTTGTACAGTACAGTAAAAGCTCAAGCAAGGGAGTGTATGTAGGTGATGAGCTGCTTCCTCTTAAGCTTGAGGTTCTGAAACCACCCCATGGCCCTTGAGCAGGGGACCACTATTGTTCTCTAGATGGGAGAGGCTTGTGTAGCTCCTAGGAGAGAGATCAGGCTTTGAGATGTGTCTACATGGTTATGGCCTACAGGAGCTTTAAGCAGGGAACCTTTTAAAAAAGACACGTACCCCTTGAAAGACAGTGGCGTTGTATGGAAGGCCAGGAGGTTCACTTGGAAGATCGGAGGCTGAGCACCAGTTAGGAAAAAAATCCAGATGAAAATAGAGAAGCACCAGAGTTAGAAAGAGGGTAAGTTCATAAAACAAGTAAACAAACAGCAAGAACAACAAAAGCCAAAAAAACCCCTTCCATCTTTTCTGAAGATTTGTTTCCTGGACACCCCTCTTAGCTACATATAAACCAGAGGTGTTAAACAGCTGTATCGTTTTTGAAGGAGTCTGTATGTAAGCATGCTGGGGTTTGGGTGGGTTTTTTTTAAAATCACGGATACTGGTGATTTTCAGGCTTTAGAAAAAAAAATAATTAAAACAATCCTGATGATATACTAAAAAAAAGTTAACAGATTGATCAGCCTAACATGGAAACAGATTTTAGAAGTTAAAAGACTTGATGATGAAAGTGAGATACACACACACACACACAGAAATGTTGCACAGAATTTACATTTTTTTCTGAAGATCAAATATTTATTGGCTGGTGAAGAAATGGTTAAGATAGGATCTAGACCTCTACAGGCTAGAATACCTGATTAGAGCAGCAGAGGTGCGCAGGCTGGTCTCTTCAGCTGTCCTTATTTTTATGTATACAACCACACACACAACAAAATAACATAATGGGCTCGCTGTGTGTTAGAGATGATATCAGGTGTCTGCAGAGCTGATAGCAAAACCTCCTGGTGCTGGCAGCCAACCTCATTTAAGTAAAAGGATCGTCTGCTCCTCGTGCCAGCCCACTTCATCGGTGGCAAACTTTCCTATCAAGTTTTTGATGCCAGGCCATAGGAGATGACACTCAGAACACCTCACAGTTCCCAAGCTTCCAAATAATCAGCAGCTTTATGGTTAATTTTAGACTTTAAGGGCATTTTACTGGATGTTCTCTGCAGGTAGGCAGCTGTTGACATCCCTGGGAACGCAACTGCAAGGTTTTTCCCTGTTGTCCTTATAGCGAGAGGCATGAAAATGAGACAGACTTTAATTGACTGGCAGAGTAGTGTTGGGTTAAGACGTGGCTTACCATGTAAACCAGAAAAAAGTTCACTGTATCTTAACAAGTTTGCTCAGAGACATGAAGCTGTTTATAGCAAGGACTGCACGGGAGAACAGGGCAGCTTCTGTAATGCTGTGGTGGAATTCACCCTCGGGAGGCTTTAATTAAAAAAAAAATCAGACAAAGAAAAACCCCAACCAATATTGATTGAAAGAAAGATGTCGCTGATGCTGCAGATTAATTTGTATTGATGTCAAATCACATCTGATTTTTGTGGGTGTAGGTAGGACCTTCTAGGCTGAGATGTGGAGCACGTTGGCAGACTGGAGTTAGATCTTGTGATGCTTCAGACTGGCTGGATTCCCTGTAACGTGCCTGACAGCTTGCGTGGGCTTAAAGGAGCAGGAGGGCTCAGGAGGGGAATTGGAATTTGTCTTCTGATAGCAAGCCCTGTGCCCAGCACTCCTGGTTCGGAGTGAATGGCATATTTTGAAGCTGACTCCGATGTTTTGAAATGTGAAACTGAGTGAGGCACAATTATAGCAGCACCTCTTTGTTTCTCTGTGCCTGGTGGATGGGCAGCAATTAACTACCATCTTCTCGTAGCATATGTAATTAATGAGTTGGTCTTTGTGGTGAGCTTTAACAGAGTCCCTGACCCAAGTACCAAAAATTGGCCTTTAAAGGTATTTTTCATGAAAGCTACTTATTGATATTCTTTTGATTATACCAAGGCTCAATTTCTGATATCATCTTGCATATTTATAATCCATCTGGAAATAATTATCAGGATTGTTCTGGATTAATTTTAATATAAGTGTTTATAGTTGGGGTTTTCTTTGTTTTAAATAGATGAGTTCATCCCTGGTCAGATTGTGGATTGACTGGTGTTCCACCAGGTGGGTAAATAAGTAGCAATAATGATGGCATTTCAAAGCTATCCCTCAGCTTTATTTGCAGGCGGTGGAGGGGCTGAAGAGTCCCGCTGCCAACTGGCTGCCAGTGGGGGTTGCTGGAAAAGTTCCAGAAAGGTGGTTTTCAAAACTGCACCTTCCTGGCTCTTTGCACTCTGATAGCTTTCTGTAGGAGACTGGAGCCCCTTCTGGTAGGTTTTTTGGGCATCAGGCTGAGCATGGTTACCCTGACCCATCCTGCAAAGCTGGGGAGAGTTGGATGTGGAGAAGACCCGTCCGTAACGCGGGTGGTGACTCTGGAGGAGAGCTCCTGCCATCCTGGCTGCCTCTTCGGCAGCTGATTGACGTGCCCTGCTCAGCAGTTTCGGTGATGTTCTTTTCTGCTCCTCTGAGATGCTATTTTGATTCTCTGTGAACTTAATCCCTGACCTTGTTGTGGTATTTCATTACTGAAAAAATGGTAACTACAGTATCTGAGGTGTTGGTTTTTTTCCTTTCCTGCACTGTGCTTTACTCCTCAAAGGGGAGGATATAGAAGTAAAGCTGTGCTAGATGTCTCAAATAATTTTCAAAGAGTAAAATCCAAACACTATTAAAGAGATACAAGGGGTGTGAAAACAGAAATACAGCTCTTGATTCTTCACTGCTAATTCTGCAGCATGAAACAGCCTGGAATATTCTCTCTTGCGTGAAAAATGAACTGCCACTGCTCGTGTCGGCGGTGGTGCTCGATTTATGGGTTTGCTCTGTGACAGCAATTAAAAGGCTTGCTAGATAAGACACTGTAGGGAAGTTGTGTAGAGTAAAACCATTGTGGCAGTTTGTCAGCGTGGTATCGGTGTACAAACTCCTGAAGCTTTTGCTTTCGACGTTTAGTGGCTGGAGCCTAAAACCCAAAAGTGCTCTCCTTCTCCTGTGTACTTTTAAAGAACCAAAGCAGCATTTTGATGTTCTTTGGGCTGGGCTTCTGGTACCTCTTTTTGGTTTTAGCCTTCCTGATCAGCCCCGGGGGTGTTGACACTCTTCCCCCTCCACCACCTGCTTGGCCCAGTTCCACTCCCTGCCTTGTCCCAGGCCGGGCAGTGGTCGAGGTGGGATGTCTGCGGGGACCTGAGGGACCGAAGAAACAAAAATAACTTGTGTGTGTGCAATGTGCTGGCAGAGAGAGGAATCCCAGAGTTTGCCCAGCCTTTCCTATGAATATTGCTGGCTTCAAAGGAGTTTGCTAAAATACCTATTTGAAAATCTGCCGGTGTGTGGAAGTGTTTCTCAATGTGTTTGAACCTTGATGAAATGGCATAAAGGGAAGCCCTGTGTGACTGAGCTCAATAGAAACATTCATTACAGCTAATTTACTTGGTGCTTTTAAGAGACATAGCTATTCATAAGTTGTGGTTTTGCCTGATGCTGCTGGTAGTATTTGTTTTAAATAGATATACTTGCCTGCACACGCTCTTTGCCCATCTGAAATCTTGTCTGACTGTGCTGGAAACCTCGTTTTAAACATGGTAATATGCAGCGTTAGGTCAAATCCCAGTGTAACCTGTGGTGCCTTCTCATTAAGGGGAAAAAAAAGTCCCTGACCATGTGTAGGGTTCCAGCTGAACAGTTGCAAGGAGAGAAGGAAAAGGTCACGTCTGTGACAAAGAGAAATGGCAATTTTAATTTTTTTGAAGCGTTGTCCTTGTTCAGCCGTTTTCCTGTGCTTGCTTCTCTCAAGGCTGATCAGTGAATATACTCTGGAAGCACAGAGGTAGGTTCTAAAGCTCTTACTTTGCAGTGGGCAGAGCCTGTGGATGCCATCTTACATGACCACGAACCCACTCCCGCTCCTGCAGATGTGACCTGCCAGTTGCTGTGGGAAAACTGCCGTGGGTACGGGGCCACAGGAAGCACTTGCTGGAATGCAGAAAACATTTTCAGGCTTTCTTTGGTCCTCTTGCATACAGCTGAGTGAGGGACGTTGGGTTAGAATCAAAGAAAATTGTGACTTTTCTGTTTCAGGAACTTTTGAAAATTCCCAGCCTCAGAGCATCAGGGTGGTGGCTGATGTGCTTTACCTGATAAAGACCAGAGCTTTTCTCAAAATGAATGAATTGCACTTCATTTTCTGAAAGGAGAAGTTTGGATCATGTGATGCTTAAATCTGTGTCTGTGGTTACATGCTCTCGTTTTGTTTGTTGGGGTTTTTTTGAATCTGTCATAAATCTGCAGAATTTCTGCTGGTACTTTCTCCTTTCCTTCCTCCCCTTGATACTCCTCCCCCCGTCCTCCTCCTCTTCCTCCTCCTCCTCCTCCTCTTTGTTGGTGCATGTGTTGCCATGGAAGGCAAGATCAGGGAACTCAATCTGCCTGACAACTTACTCCAACAACAACAAAATAAAACCCCAACAACAACAAAAAGGAGAAATTAATTATTATTTCAGCTCCCTGGTGTGATTTGCTATGCAGTGGGTCGGCAGGAGGGTGACATTGGGATGGGGAATGGCTGAGGGGAAGGAATGGTGGGGGGTGTGTGTGAAGAAATGCTTTTTACAGCAGAGAAAGAGATTTAGCTTGTATTAAAATAAATCTGCAAGAGTTTGAGTGGGGTAATTGGTAGCTCTTTGGGGAGGAGATTATTTTTAAGGCAGAAGAAACCCAAGGTGGACCATCCACGTGAGCTGCAGAATTTTACCCAGTTATCCAGTTACTCATCCCAGCAAGTCCAGGGTGACCACTTGAAGATGAGGATTTCCAGCTAATGTGGATGCATTTCAGGGGGAATTATAGGCCAGTTGCTGCTAATTCCACTGGATTGGATATGAGGAATTCCAGTGTGCGTTTGCTTTTACTAAAACCAGGTTTATGTTAGCTCCTGTATGGGAATGATACCTAAGAAGCAGATAATTCCAGGGACCCCAGTGCACTCCAGTTGAGATACTTCTGCATCTGGCATAGCAGGGCAATGCAAATAGTCACTGGTACTTTTTCTATGAAAAGTTCTCAAGAAAATGAAAATTCTCAAAGTTGAAGTACGACCACTCTCTCTTGAATTCATCTAATTATTTCAGACCCGTGTCCGCTCACGTATGCACACAGACAGTTTTAGTCCAGGCCCAGCTGATACCTGTACTTGGTTGTATATCTGTAATGTTAAGCATGATGGTATGTATCAAATTGTGTTACAAAGCATGGAAGGCAAGTGATTTGGGAGCTCAGGGTAACTGTGAGGTGAGAAACCAGTCCTCCTGCCTAAGCTTGTGTTGTGACTTGAAGAATACTTGTTACCAGCCATTCCAATGGGTTGCTCTGTCTTTTTGGCAGTGACAGATCGCTCTGCTCCTTTATTTGTGCATAACGTCAGTACTTTCTAAATATCATTTTCTTCCAGTTATGTTAAAAACACTAATGGTGACTTTTACAGCTTTTCCTCTAATTAAGCCATAGTGGATAATACCAGAGGTGGTTTAGCAGGAAACTCTGCAGTTTATTTCCTTGTCCTGCTGCTTTCTGGCAATGTGCTTGTCCTCAGACTGAGTTGATTCATTCCAGGAAGAACAAATGTGGATTCCAGGCTTCACCGTTTACGTGCAGAGCCTTTGCTTCTCTCTTCTTGGTTGCAACAAATGATTTTACCAACCTTACAGATATTTTTCTGTATCTATACAGATAGCACCTTACAGATATTTTTCTGCTGTGTGTTTGATAAAGAACTTTATGGGGAGGCCTTCAATGAGATCGGTAGAGCAATTGAAAGGGAAATAGCAAGTGCTGCAAACTCATTATTTTTAAGACTGGTAAGTTCTGAAATGAACCAAGCACTCTTTAAAAACCTGGCAGTTGTGCTGCCTGTGTCCCTTAGTCTAAGGAGATGTGTAAAGAAAAGAATTGCAGTGGCTCTTAAATTGTCATGGTGATAGGTACATGCTTGTTTTGTAATGTGAATTTAGACTTAAGAGAATAAAATGTATTGGTCTTTGTTCCTCCAGAACTCTTTCTGTAGTCTCAGTGCAATTAACTTCTTCATTTGGAATGCAGATAGCACTCGCCAAGTGAATGATATAACTGGTTTCTTATTGGTATTGCTTACAAAGTGTTATTGAGGGGGAAAAAATTCTAGGGTAGGGAGAGGAACAGGAAATGTGGGATGATTTCATTATTATTATTTTATTATAAAGGAGGGGTATATAGCACCTAATCTGTGACAGCTCAGACAGCTCTCAGAGCTTGTTGTATGGTTTTATGACATTCATTCAAACTAATACTCATTTAAATTCACTTGTGTTTGAAAGGTGGTTTTGCTACTCGTGTTTTTGCCTACCTTGCTGCTTCAGACACTCTGGTTCCAGCAAGCAATAATTCTGAGCACAATACAATACTTCTGACGATTATTCCCATTGGGGAGTAAGGGTCTGGCTTATTTTTGTGAGGATGGAGAAAAATGGTTATTTCAGTTACTGAAATGGGGGGAAAACCCTTCTGAATGTTTGACAGTTGAAGGGGTTTGGTTTGGGCTGGGTAGTGCCTGGCTGTAGAAAAGCTGAAGTTTGGAAAAGCGTGGCTGTCCCGGGTAGGGCACCGTGTCACAAAGCGACAAATCTTGGCCAGTAAACACTCCCAGCTCAGCTGTTTTCCAGTGACCACAGCAATTATCAGAGCCTTGTTTCTGAAGAAATGGGAATCTGAGGTAGTTGTTCTTGTCTCAGTTTGCTTATCTCTCCATGGACAGACCTTCGGCGCTCAGATATGGTTACGTGAAGCAAATTCTTATCTTTTTGTAACCAAATTTATTTTGATATTGGGTGCACTGGTGCCTAAACTTTCCCAGTGGGTCTTTTATGTTGTCCAAGGCACCTCCTTTCAGATGGCTTCAAAGTATAATGGGAATAGGGAGGGGATTTATGACTTAATGGGAACTTGATTTTCATAGGTGCAGGCATGTGGTTCTTAGAGGATGAAAATTAGCTCGAGGGGGTGATTGGGGCACTGCTCTGTAACGGCTGCTGCGTACAGTGCCTGCACACTGATCCTGGCCTCAAATTTTGGTATTTATCCTACACATTGAGTGAAAGGGTGGGGAGTTACCCACCTTGCCCTCTGGGAAAATCATGTCAAGTACTTTGAAATAAATGGTGGTGGTAATAGCCTGACAAAGATGACTGACGGCAAATTCTCACTTGAGCTGAGAAACCCAACAAGTTTTTGGAACTTGGTGCGTGGGAATAATACTGTATTCATAGAATCATTGAGGTTGGAACAGACCCTAGGGATCATCGAGTCCAACCATCAGCCCTACTCTACAAGTTCTCCCCCTCTGCTGGGTGCGTTATGTCTAATTGACACAAAAATAGAAATTGGTTTCAGAGAAGTTGCAGGGGATAGAGGAACAGTTACGTGGGGCTTGTTTGGGACTTTCTTCTCTTTTCTAAGGGTTTTTGTGAGCATCCTTGGTCAAACTTTAGCTAGTAATGACCCGGTTGTGTTTTATCATGCGTGCTGCTGTAACTAGAGCTCTGCCTCTCCGTGTTTGCTGAATCCAAGGAATTCACTGATTGGAGAGATAACTGCCTCATCCTTGAGAACTGGGCTACTGTCCCCTTGCATCATGTGGCAGAGGGAAGGATTTAGATACCATGGGTCAGTGGTGTGGGAACTCAGGCTGCAAAGCTTAAAAACAAGCAGCATTTGCTACATGGGGAGAGGATCCTGCTTAACTAAATATGTTTTCTGAAGAAAACCTTGTGACTGTGTTACTCTTCTGATTCAGATGATGAGAGGTGTTCTTTTTAAACCAAGCATTTCCTAAGTTGTTCCTCGCTCAACCTGCAGCTTGCATCAGTGCATTTTTACCTGCAGCATTCAGGAATAACAGGATTTCATGCATTACTCAAGATCAAGTAGACAAAGGTAGTACCAATGGGTTGATGGCAGCTCGTGTGTAACAGTCTTCCAGCTCACTTTTCTGGTTATTCCCTTTTGCATAATAAACTAGAATAATGCTTACATATGGCATAACATCTGATGTTTATGTTTATATATATTACATGATATATATAAATATCATCCCAGGTTTTATATATACATTTTTGTGAGTATGTATATATATTTATATGTATGTTTCACCTGGGCTTTTTCATTATCTATCTTCTCCATTTTGTCACTGTGCTTTTCCAGGGTGTAAATGTGAAAACATAAGCACAGCACAATCTCCTGTCTCCTTTTAAAACCCTTAAATGGATGTTTCTTGCTGTTATGCAGCAGGTCTTAGCAGAAGTCGGTTGGCGCTGAACAGCACGCTCAGGGTGCTCTCACAAAGCAGTTGGTGGCTGCAGTAGCTTCTGTTGAACCTGGGCCTATGTTATGTCACATGCATCTCTGTCTTCTTTACATCTGTGAGTAAAAGGTGCTTTGAGGAGTGGGAGAATACTCGGCTTTTTATAGTCACGCAGGGTATGGCGTCCTTTTGTTGTTTGGTTTTTTTACCTAAGCGTTTTTCCTGAAGTCTGCTTTTGGGGTGCCTGTCTGTGTAAAGTCTAGCTTTCCCTAGCAATTTATTTCTGCAAGTTATTTGCAGCCCTTACGTAAATGAAATGCTTGTGGTCACTGTCACTGGTTCACCACAGGGAAGGGTGCCTAATATCACGGGTGCTGTGTTGTCAGCGAGGAGGAGCTCGTCCAGGAAACTTGGAAAATCTGTCCTATTTAAACCAACCAACCAAAAAAAAAAAAAACCACCAAAACCCCCCAAATAATAATAATTCTAGAAACATCTCTTATATTGCTGGAGCCATGTGTGGCATGTGCAATTCTCCTCCTCCCCTTGGTCCCCGGTGTATATATAGCACGCATTGAGCGAGCGCTACGGAGGCTGTTAACTGAAGCGTGCAGCAGGGAGCCAGCAATCCATTTTCTTTTGCTTTCTCCTGCCTGTAATCTCATAAGGCAAGAATTGTTTCTGTGCAGTTCATGGAGGTTGGGGGGCGGGTGTTTGTATTTTCGGTTTTAACACTAAAAAAGAGAAGCTTTCTATTCTCACTGCCTTGCAAGGCACCCGAGAGACGCGGGAGTCCTTTCCCGCAAGGAATTGAGATGTATGTGACATACTCTAAGAGTGTAGGAGGACAACAAGTGGGGTTTATGGCCATGGATAGTAGAATATGCCTCTGTGTACCAGGTAAAACTCAGCAGTGTTGAAGCAGGCTGCTTCCTGCCTGTAACAAGATCAAGACGTTTTGCAGACCATTAATTTACCCCATGTAATCAGCTGGAAGTTTCAGAGGTGCTTAAGAGCTGCCTCTTGGGCACCCTTGGAAATACCAGTTAACTTCATTATGCTTTTTATGTTGAGTCTAATCTGTGCTTTCAGATTGATCTTTTTCTCATGATGGAAATATTAAGCAGTGATAGTGATTGCTGTGCATCTTTGATAGGAATCATGCAACAGGGATCAAACAGTATAACTGAGTTTAAATCACTTGGAAATATATACAGTGCTCTTAAGGAATGCATGCTCAGTTCAGCTGGGGCTGTCTGTCTTCTGTGGAAGGATAATTCTCACACACTTATATCCTGCACTAATGGGCCTCACTCTAAATAGGGACTACCTGATATAATTTGAGTTTATCCTCTTTTGGTCAGAAGGAGGTTAATTAAGGGAACAATTAGAAGAGCTCATTAAAGCTGCATTCAGGTTCAGTGTAATAATGAAAAGCGATCTTCCTGTGACAAGATGAATCAGAAATCAGGCTTTTCTGATTTCTCATTGAGAGAGTTCCCCAGTATTGGCGCTGACTTGCAGCGGTGTCTTGGGCTGTGCTGTTGTCACCGCTGGGGTGACTGCGGTAGCTGTGACAGGCACGGGAACAATAATGTTAATCCCAGGCACCTTCTCATCCCTGAGGGAAGGGAGGAGTTCTGCAGGAATTTACCCTCTGTTTTTCATTGCATTTCCATGTCTTGGGTTTTTTATAGCAGTAAAAGCACCAGTTTGGATAAATTGCCCCCACCTTGGCTTTGCAGGCTGCGTCAGTACTGGAAACCAGAACAGGCTGGGGAGCACCCTGGTGTATATCCCCTCTCTGATTTTTCTGGCACTGATTCCTTACGAAGTGGCCACGTATGTGCTATCTAGCATAATGTGAAAAGTAGTTGTATGTCCTGGGTTCTGTTTCAGTGGCTTGGGAGGCCTGTCTTTCTAAAAACAAAATCACAGCAGCCAACAAATCATTTGTTTGTGCAGCCACGAACAAAGTCACCTTTCCAGTTCCCTTCCCTTGTTCCAGTCTGAGATTGCAGGAAGGTCCCATGGCTGGATGGGACGGCTTTGGGGAGGCTCTCAAGGAAAAGCAGTGCTAGATGGGCCTTTTCAGTACACGTTTACTGGGTTAGTTTAGACTTCATGTTTCAGATTGACTCATGATTTTGGATAAGTAACAGATTTTGTTAAGATAGCTCATACTCGCAGACTGATGGTTTTGCCTCTCAGTGTTTTGGGTGCGGGTATAAACTTATCTATCATGGTTACAGCAGCAGACAGTGCAGTAGGGTCGAGGAGTTAGTTGTCATCTAGAAGCAATAGCGTGTAGGAGATGTGGATCTTGCATTACTGGGTCCTTTTGAAAAGGAAGATGCAAGTGGCAGTGGGACAGAGCTCCTTGCTGGGGTGAAGCTGCTGTGGGGACCTGATTCTGGCCTCGTCAGTGCTGGCCTCTGCCTGAGGGCTCTGTGCAGTCAGGCCTGTTAAGATCAGCAGCAGGTTGGGATTGCTCTGAACGCTGTTAAACAACGATCTGTCCTTGACTCAGATGTTGAAAAACACTGAGCACCCAGTGTTAGAGCATAGAATTCCATCGCTCTCTGAAAGAAAGCTCAGCCTTTGCCTGCTCTAAGGGCTTGAGAAATGACAAAGCTTTGCTCATAGTGGTATTGATCCTCGGTCCACGTGATGCTCATTGAAAATGTATGCATTCTCTGCTTTTTTCCTTATCAATTTAGCAGTACAAAGGCTTAAAATCCAGAGCTGTGGTTCAACAGCCTTGTTTCGGGTTCGTCTCTGTAAGCTGTGTGCCTGCTGCTGGCAGGCATGGCAAGGCACGGGCTCTCCGCTGTTCTGAATTGTGCATTTGTATAGAGTCTGCAGGGAACCGTGTTTAGAAGGGTTAGATAAACACAATTAGGCTGCATTGCCAGCAACGATGTTCCTATTCAATGCATTAAATGAGTGCAGGTGGCAGGACCTCTGAAGTGAATTAAATGCAATGCAAACTGCTGCCGTACGTAGCAGCGCCACTGTGAGTCCCAGCCACTGATTGCTGAGCCAGCTCCTTGGAGAGGTGAGGTGAGGTGGGAATGAGCTCCCCGTGCCTGGGTGATAATTCTGCACTTTGCATGGCAGGTTTCAGAACATTACCTTGCAGCAGAACTAGCTTGGGCGGAAGAATGGAGAGGAAGAGAGTACGTTTTTAGAGCTGTGATGGGATGTTGGTCCACATTTCTGTCAGTAGCAGCATGAAGATAAGGTGGCCACAAATACAGATTTACTGGCCAGCCACCTGGCAGGATTCAATAATGCACTGGTTAAAAGAACTACGCTCAGCCTACACCGGTGCTGGAACAACGCTGCTCGAGTCCCTTCATTTCCTTCTATAGGCAAGATGCTAGAAGGCAGCACAATTACTGTGCTCTGCTGGCCTTTCCCACGCTGAAACCTGGGTTTTATTTCCTGCTGCTTTAACCTTACTATCAGTGAAATGATCCCTGGAAAGCTCGTATTGATTGCACATTATTGTCTAATTAGAGTGCAATAAGAAGAATTGCAGAACACTCGCTCTTCCAGCCCTGTGCCTATTGTGACAGTATAAATTAGAGAGCTTTCTGTTCAAATATGGAAAATGTCAGTGCTTATTTCCTTTTGAATTTCCCAGCATCTCCTGAAGGCTACACTTGTAGATGTATGATTAATTTTTTTCCCTAAGTAACAATTGGAAAGAAGTGTTATTTAGAGAAGAAATGAGGCCCTGTAGGCTTGCAGGGGCCCAGTTAGCTGTAACCCATGCTGTCTAAAGGGAGGCACTTCTAAATGAATGTATTTTAATCTGAAACCTGCTAGATGATCCTTTTCATCATGTGCAGAGATATAAATGGGTATTAGTTATACAATATGGAGAGGCCAGTCTTTAAATAGTGCTGACTGGTCTTACCTGGAGGCTGTTTGTTGCTCTGCTGGACTTTCTGGCTCTTTGCTTCATGTGGCTTGTGGTTTGATACTTTCTAGTAATTTATATCTTCCTGAGTTGTGTGCGAGGAGCTAATAAAAAATAAACCCTAGTCCTTGATACAGCAGGAGCCCCAGAGTTTGTCATTATAGTTCTGCATCTTGTTTAGTCATTGATTGAATACATGGCCTTGGGGAAATCACTTGACTTACCCAAACCTTCAGCTTGCAGCTAATCACTAAGTGATGCATGGTACAATATGATACATTTCCAGGGATTTATGAACGATGAGTAATTTTGCCCAGGACACTGAGCAGAAAGATGTTACAAGAGAGTGGTGGATTTCTGTGCTATGGAGGAATTAATCATTCACCGACTGCATACAAGAGCACTAAACATGGTTAGCATCCTGTGTGAAACTGACTTTTCCCTCTCTTTCCCTTACAGATGTACTTTCCGATTCCCTAGCACGGTTATAAAGATCCAGTTCACGTCTTTATACCATAAGGAGGAAGTAAAAGAGGAAGCCTCATCGCCTCCCCTTCGGCCACTGTACCCTCAAATATCACCTCTGAAGATCCACATCCCGGAGCCGGATCTCCGGAGTGTGGTCAGTCCCCTCCCGTCCCCCACAGGCACTATCAGGTGAGATGTTAACTACCCAAAGCGTGCTTTCTGGAAGCTCCATGTTCTCTGACACCAGCCTGTCAGCCCTGTTTTGTTTGGTGTGTTTAGTGCATGAAACCCCCATTAAAAATAACTAGTTAAATATATCATATTCAGAAGGATGGAAGACTGTTAAAAACTGTGTTATGGTGGAAGTAGGACACAAGGGTTTTGTTCAGGAGCTCAAAGGATTGAGGAGGGTACTTGAGTGTTGGTTTCACACTGGAGAGTTACTAGTCCATCTTTGGGAGTGGAATTAGAACTATTTATCAAGAGCTACCTATATGCATGGAGAAAAGAAAGCAGGCAAATCTTTTCTATGTTAGGACTGCCTGTTTTATTTTTGTCTCACTAATATTCTGTTGTTGCTGGGTGGTGCCGGTGTTATCTGGAGTTAGGGACAAGGGTGGCCATTGGCACGTGGTTTCCTGGGAATAGAAGGAAATGGGGTTAGGATGCCGACCACGGACTGAGGGGCCATGGCAATCTGAACGTGCATCTGTGCGAGTATCCTGTTTTCTACATTATCTGATTCATGAATCTGCAGTAGAAATAACCTGAACATCGAGTTACGGTCGGGAATGTTTTCCTCCTTCTCAGCACACCGCTGATGCTACAGAGTTGCAGTGCAATCTCTTAAAATTAAAGCTGTTACTGGAGGTATCTATTTTATAAAATAAAGTCAGCTCATGGTACAGGATGATGTATCAGCGTTTTAAAACATGCAGGCCTCAGAAGAGCGTCACAGTAACAGCCTTTGGTTTGTTTTCTTGTCTGGACATTTGCAAAAAGGAGTAACACGCAAGCATTTTCTGACAGTTAGCACTAACTCCGTGAGTAGTATTCAAATGTCCATGGCTGAGAACGGCTTCAGTGTCACAGGGGAGCCGGCTGGGTTTTGCATAGATCCGGAGGCGCTTGCTTGTTTGGGTTTTTCCCCGGGTCTTGCAGAGCTGCACAGATGTGCGACACAGATATTCTAGAAAGAGGGGGCTGGAGGGAACTGTGGTTTTAAGTCCTCTGTTCAGGCACTGCTTTTAGTTTATATTTAACCTTCTCTTTTTAGATGAAGCTTGTTGCTGGGAGGGGAGGGGGATGGTTTCTCTGCCAACATATGGTAGTTAGTTTCCATTCAGTCATCTTGCGCAAAGCAGCACAGTGTGGTTTGTGTTACTAACAGAGGCTGGATCTTTTGACTCTGGCATATGCCTGCAACTGATATTTGACTCCCCGAGAATGTTTCTTTTGCATAAGGAGAAAGTGGAAATAGTAGTGTTGAATTGTGCTCGGCCCCTAACGGAGTGTTTACTAAGGATGATTAATGATTGCATCCGTTTGTCTTGAGCAGAAGCTAATCCAGCCAAGTCTTCAGAAAACCTCAAAAGACATCTGAGGTTTCACTTGCCAAACCCCTTTCATTTCCGAGTTCCTCTTACAGAGGAGGGGCTGACACGTTTGTAAACATCCCTGCTCAGCCCCTTCAACCTTCCCCTCTCCCTCATCGGGGTCTTGTAACTCTCATGCCCCACAGGCCGGGCTTTGGGGAGTGATTTGGGTGTTTCTGCCTGAGAACGGGAATGCTTTTTGGAGAGCGTGTATTCATTCTGGCCATCTGGCTTTCCGGGCAGCTCTCTGCTGTCTTGGTGGCTTCACAGTGGTGGCTGAGGCTGGCACAGCTTCCTCTCCCCTTTCCCAAGGGCAGCTCTGGGAGGGCTGACAGGGGCTCTGCATGGGACCCACACCCCTCTCCCATCGCTGCCTTTGGGAGGTGGTTGGATGAGCTGGGCTCTCCTCCTCCTCCTCCTTCCTCTCCCCCTTCCAGTATTTACTTTCCTAATTTGGTGCGTTTGTCTCGCTCCTCCCTGATTGGCCCATGGAAAATTATTGCAGTTTGGAAATCCTGGGCAGGGTGAAATTTCCTTTTTGGAAAGCGGCTCCTGGCCCCCTTTTCCTGCCTCCACCCCAGTGTGGGGCAGGGGCCGTACCTGGGCTCCCACCACCAGCTCCAGCCCTGCCCTCCTGACCCCCAGCCCTGCTCTGCCTCCCTGTTTACATTGCAGTTTGCTTCCCTGCAGGTTCCCCCCCTGCAAGCTTCTGGTGTGGGTTTTTTTTTTTTCCAGCCTATTTATTTTCCCTCTGTGAACTGCACCGCCTAGAGAGGAATGAGTTTTAGTTAAACAAAACCAAACCTGCCACCCTCAGCAGCTTTGCAAAGCAAGATTCCTGCTTACTCCCAGGGAGAAATGTGTCCACTGTTTTCTTAGCTAGGTGGTTTATCTCCAGGAGGGGCCGTTTGTAGATGTTTTCAATGCTGTTGTACAGCTTTAAGGGAATATGTTGGTTGGCAGCGTGCTGTGAGGCTTACACACAGGCATGGCTTATTTCTTCCTGCTTTGAGTTTGAAATTCCCTTTAAAAAAAGTCAGACTTGCATGTTCCAAAAAGAAAAAGGTCTCTGTGGTTGTAAGAAATTGGTAGAAGCAGCCTGTCTGCTTTACACAAGCTGAGAGAGGGTAGAGCAG
This sequence comes from Jacana jacana, assembly GCA_013400555.1. NCBI lineage: Eukaryota > Metazoa > Chordata > Aves > Charadriiformes > Jacanidae > Jacana > Jacana jacana. The sequence goes on along the minus strand of VZTM01001465.1, from coordinate 95,282 downwards.
CACCAAATCTCGTTGGGTTCAAGGCTCTGAAAAGCTGTGTGAAAACCTCGTGTGGTTTGGTTAGATTCAGCTCTGCCTGTTGGGAGATAAAACTGATTCCCAATTTCAGGAGGTGAATGACAGTCTTTCTGTGGGTGGCTTTAAGGTTGCACTTGGAGGATCCTTTTTGGGTGACATCCTTACTGGTGACGTTAAGTTCCTCACCTGTGCTACGAACACTCAGCTGTGCCTGGCGTTACTGTAAGTCCATGGTATCTACATGAAGGCTGACTCCATTTATGTGTTGTAATCTACTCCCCAGAGTGGCTCGTGCTTGGATTATAAACAGATCCAGAGAGACAAGGTGTGATGTAGGAGCCTATTCCTGGTCTCAAAGTCATGCTGAGTTGGAGTTTTAGTTTTCCTTTTACTCTCTTCCAGTTGGTGTTAATGACCCAGTATTAGTATCTTAACTCTGTTTTCCGAATAGCATCTCGCTCCACACTGCCCCTCAGGGTTGGGTTTTTTACTAGTTATGAAAATGAAATTATTTCTCTCTACATTTCCCTACTGTAAACAGCAATTATGTTCTCACTGATATATATATATATATATTTGAAAAGCTACAATAAAGAAATACTAATTGCTGTACTGTGGAGGTCAGCACCATCATTCCTATTTTACAGCTGCTACTTCTGGCTTATCTGTGCACCAGAATGACTGTGGGCTTGAACACTTGGTCTTGTACATGTTTGTTTTTCACTCAAAGGGCATGGATAGTTTGCTCACATACACGGTCTTGATCGGTAGAAAGATTATTTGATATGGAGGAGGAAAAGCTCTGAGAGTCCTGTGAGAAGCACTGCTTGAAAAGTTTCTGGTGAGGTTCTGTGCTAACAGTGAGACTGGTACGTATTTGTGGGCCCTGCCTGTGTTTGGCCATTGCGAGAGGGGTCAATACCTAGTTTGCAATGAAATTAATGCTATGAATAATGAAAGATCAGCTGGGATCCTTCTGCATCTTTTTTTTTTCTTTTATAAGCTTGATTAGTAAACCAGAAGATGTAAGCTGGATTATTTATTTTTTTAAACCTTATTTCCTTCCAATATTTTTGCTAGGCAAAATGAAGTCAGTCCCTTGTTGCATGCTCTGACAGTGGATTACTCAGAGGCCTGCACTCCAGGAACTGCAGTTATCTTGGCTTAGCCACCAACTTGTTTTGTGGCCTTCAGTAGGTCATTTAAATTCACTGTTTGATTTTATGCATGTATAGTGTAATTACTACTTTCCAAGAGCATGTAGTAGATAAATTATGCATTGAGCTCTTACTCTGTAAGGCATGGCAGCAGAGTGTGTGTGTGTGTGAGCCGTGTCACAGCGGATGTGGAAGTGCTGGCTCTGCTTTGTTTCAGACTGGACTTGCAAAAAGCTCTTTAACCAAAAAACCGGCCAAGAGCTCCAAGGCAGGTTTTTTTACGGGCTCTTTTGCGTTGTCTGGGTTATCCATTACTTCCTGCATTCAGGCAGAATATACAGCTCGGGTAACTCCCACAACTGGACAGAGTGGTGATCATTTTTAATCACCCTTGTCTCCAAACCACAAGCCGACTGGTGTGATGCACATACATTGTGGAAGAAAAGCAAGGATCTGTACTGGGCCTGGGAGTTCTTAAGCACATTTCATTCAGATCCTGGACCATGTGCTAGAGGAGATGGGCCAAGCCACGTGCTGCAGGAAGGGTTGCAGATGTCACCAGCTACACAAGCACTTCCTCTTCCCCGATCACTATAAAACCTTCACTGAGTCCACGGTCGGGGTAAGCTCACTTCCTTCCAACCAGGGGAACTGCTGGAGCAGAGACAAGTAGTAAGAATTTCAACGTTTGTGGAGAGCTGACTTTCTCTCACTGCGGCTTGTTCGACAGCTTTGTTTTTCTTTGGCGTTAAGTAGGCAGGGAAGCTCTCAGATTTCTCCTTTCACATCAAAATCTGGCTTGGTTTGGCAGTCTCACCACTTGTGATTGTTTCTGAAACCTGTCTGAAACATGCAACGTGCGAGGACTTGCCTTTCTTTGAGTTCTGTTTTTGGGGCTCGGCCGGGAAAGGAGCAGAGGATTCTCACCCATTATTGCTGATTGGTGTGTGGTGGAAATGCTCGTTTCGCAAGCCAAAGTGCTGTACTTTGACCTGATTCTTGCTTATTGCACGTAAAAAGCGTCCCTGTATTTTTGGGTGCCCCTTTTTGTAAGCTGTGAAGTGCAATACAGGGGTCGGCTGAGTTCTGTGGCATTTCTCTGACCGTAGCTCCCGAGTGCAGGGCAAGACTCCTCCAGTTCGCATCTGAAGAGGAGATGGGGGAAGATATTTTTAAGAGACGGGGATTCTCTTTTTGTACTCAGTATGGGCTTAAAAGAATTGCCTGCTCAGACACTAATCTGGATATTGGTGGTGTCACTGAGGTTGTAGCTGTGACCGCTGCTGCGTTTCTTGTACCTGCTTCACAAACGTGCACTTGGGCATTTTTCAGAGGCTCTGCCCCGTGTGCTTACCATATCCTAAACCACTGCCTAAAGAGATGGGGTTTTTCCTCTTTAGTAATGCAGAGTCCAAGTCTGCAGATTCCAACCCAGATTATGTGGGTTCCCAGCTAATCTCCCCTCTTTCTCATAGAGAGGACGGGGGCTTTATCCACATACCTGCCTTAAATTAAGCCCCTATAGCTTGTTCCCTACAGATATCTTTCTTGCAGAAAAGAACAAAATGAAGTAGTAGGGCAGCTTTCCTGCATTCTCATATTGCCTTTCCTTCTGGGGAAATTGGCACTGGAGTTTAGGAGTGCTCCTGTTCCCAGCTTGTTCATAGCCTTGTAATATGACCATAAATAAATCATTTAACCACTTGTTGCTTCATTTTTATATATATTTTTTTTTCTCCCATCTGTACAATGTGGCTGGTATTGAGAGAGTCTGGAGATTTTTATGTCAGAATTGCTGTATGTGCTCAGGCAACGCATCCCTCTAGCCCAGTATTCTGCCTCAAGCGGGTATCTTTGGAGAAATAAAAGAGCACCAGAAATGTACAGTAAGGCTAACACGTGTGCAGTCTGCCTCCACCATTTTCTTGGATCAGAGGCTGCCTCAGAGCAGGGACTTCCCGACCATCTGTATAATAAAGCCCCTGATGGATTCCTTGTCTTCTTCCTTTCTCCAAGAACTTGTATAATGGCCTTTTGGATTCACGTAGATTTTTTTACCATCAGCCCTGTCTTATGGTGTGTCATTCCATAGTGTACCTGCAAACACAGAAGCACTTTCTCTTGTCTTGGACATGCTGCTTACTTTTATTTTGGGTTCACGGGGTCCTCTACTGGAAGAGGCCAGGAGCTGAACACCCTCTCTCTTGCCTTTGTTTTTAGAGGCTCTGCCACCTTCTGCCTCAGCTTCTGTCTTAAGCTATTTGCTTCCTGTATGGAATCTGTTCCCTGTGTCTGATCATCCCAGATATCCCCATCAGCACCTTCTCTGCATCTTTCCTATCCTTCTTTTTTTGAACCAAGAGGAGCAGCACACAGTGTCCTGGCTGTGGACACGCCGTGCACGCGACGGTGCATCCTATTTTTGCACTCTGATTCTTTACTCAAAGCAAAGAGATTTGAACATTCCAGCAGAAATGTGGTAAGTTGTACATCTCCAGTTGCCGCTCTTTAAAGACTTCATTGTTGCTAGAAAGTGCCGTGGACTGAAGAGGCTGGATTCTTGTTGGCAGGAGTTGAAAGAGAATGGTGATTTTACAAAACCTCTTAGGTTCTCAATAGCCAGAAGCGAGTCTTGTGTTTAAAAGTCATTCTGCCTGTTACCCGGTGAATATTCTGCAGATACTCCATTCAGCCCTCACCTTTCTGCCTTCCAGCCGAAGGAGGGTTAAGTATGAAATGGAAAATGTGCTGCAAAGGACCGATGTGATCCAGCACGTGGTTGTAGGCTGACTCTAACGCTCAGTCTCAGCGTGGCACTTGGGGAACCGTGGCTCAATGGCTGCCTGTAGCCAGTGTCTCAGGCTGAGATGCTGAATCCTCAGTGGATCTCAAAGATCTCTAGGACTTGGGGCATTAACCCATGATGCCACAGGACTGAGACTGGGGGTAACTGCAGCTGGTTTCCTTGTGTGCTCTGTGGGTCTTTCAGTGATATAAACCACTTGCTTCCCCTCCAGAACGCTCTCTTCCATAACTGACAGGCTTAACCCGAGTTAGCTCGGATTCCTTGTAAGCTAAGATTGTCCTTAGGGCAGTGAGCGTGGATCGTGGCAGTGGGTTAGGATGTCCCAGAGCTGGATGAAATTGCAAACCTGGCTGTGCTTTTCTCAGCAAAAGGTTACAGTATCAAAACAGATCCAGTTATCTCCCAGTATTGATGCAATATTAGTATCTAACAAATGGCTGTCTGCACTCTGTATTTTTGTTGTATAGCAAAACCAGGTGTTTGTAGAGAAAAGTCTTTTTGTTCCATAATGTTTTTAAAGGGGGTGTGAGTGTATGCAAACATCCCGGGCCAGCCCCCAGCTCTGGGTGGCAGGAGAATTCCAGGAACTACAGGAAACTGATGTCACTGCATTGTGTTTGCCTGTTTTCTTTTGACTGCACTAATGTTTAATTTTAACTTAACCCTCGGAGGGGTATTTTTAGTAAAACTGTTTCTTCACTCCTCCTGTCTGTGTTGGAGGGTTGGGGGGGAACAGATTGTGCCTGCTTGTTTTTTCCAGTAGTCAGCTCTTTCTCCCTTCCCTCTGAAGAGCTCTCTGACGATTGAGAACTGGAACACTTCACAGCATGGGTTGCCCTGTCTCTTTGCGTGGAGCAGCAAAAAGTTTGTATTGTTTGTTCTCTACCCATGTCTCTTGATTTGATGGTTGATCTGGGCTGAAAGGAAGCAGGTCTGCCTGGGCAGAAGTGCTCCTTTCTGATAAAAGAATAATGTCCCTTCCAAATCTTCAGCTACTGCCATGGCTGTCCCGCGGGGCGGCTGCTTCTTCAGAGGACTGTCAGGTTCCTCGGTGACTATCTCCTGGGAGAGACTGGCTTTTAGAGAAGTTGGAAGGTTGAATCTTGAGGTTGGAAGGGCTTTGTCAGCACTCAAGAGAATCACAGCCCTGCAGGGTAAGGGTTCCACCCTTGGGGTTTTTGTTTGTTTAAAAAAAAGACAAGAGGTGATACTTAAAGCTCGTTATTGGCCTCAAAAGCTAAAATTTAAGCAGCAAAAAATTGGACTACTTGTTCTGCTCATCTTGAAGAATCAAATCACTTCTTGTATCTGAACTGCATGTGACAGTCTTTGGGGCCATACTAGGTTGGTTTATTTATTTATTTATTTAAAAACCCCAAACTCACACCAAAAAAAACCCAAACCAAAGAAGCGCAGCTCAGTGCAGAGCATGGATTAACTGCAGAACTTTCCTCTCTTTCCTCTCCTTGACCTGAGCTTTGGCTGCTCTCTCTGTGGTTTGCTGTTCACATATTTCTGTATTTTTCCTGTGCTACCTGCTCTAGGTGGACCTGCTTGCCAGAAGGGGTTGGACTAGATGATCTCCAGAGGTCCCTTCCCAACCCCCTGTCATTCTGTGATTCTGCAGACGCAGAACAGAATCAGAAAACTCCATTTTCATTCCGTTTCCCGTCCGTGTGTTACCAGAATTGCTCGGGTGCCAAACACAAAGATAAAAAGAATTGCTGGTGTTTTGGTTTGTCATTGTTTCATGTATGAAAATGGCTTTAATTTGTAATTATCTATGCATTATAAGAAGTGTGTATGTGGAGCAGCTATTGAAAAATGACAGCAGAGTAATTAAATTCATAGCAGCTCCCCATGTGAATACTAAGACATCAAGAGCATCTTCTGTGGTTTAGCATTATCCGCTTCCCAAGCAGGCTCAAAGAGTGGAATAGCCATCTTTGCTCATTTTCCTGTCCAAACTGGTCTCTGCTTTTTGAAAGACCAGGTAAGAAGCACCTTTATCTCTGGCAAAGGGAGGTTTATACGCATGGGCTCATCAACATCCTATACCTTGCAACTCCTGGAAGCTTTGCCTCTTGCTGTGCTTCTAGTTCCTTGGACGTGATCATCCCGAGGGTCTCTTCCAACCAAAATGTTTCTAAACAGCATCACCCACTAATGTAAAGCAGTATTGGTGGCCATGGAAGACGTGACCAGGTGCTGTACAGGGCTTTGTGTGGCTGGTGTGTGAGAGGTGGGTGAGCTTGGGTTTCCGATTGCAAGGGGTTGGTGTGGCTGGTTATTTCTACTCCCTTTTCCCTCTCCCCTGCACCCCACCTCTGCTCCATTCGCTTTTAAAAGAAACCAGTCCAGCTTGTGCTGAGCTCAGCACTGCAGCCATTTATGACGACACCACAAGGAGAAGCAGCACTTCTCCCTTTACAGGTGGGACTGCGGAGGGATACGGTCATTCCTAACGCTGCCGGATCGTCTGTGTGCCGAAGGGGTTGCCCATCCAGAACACAAGGGTTGTCTCACTGTTTCCTCTCTGTCTGCGTGTGTCCATGTGTGTGGGGAAGCTGTTTAGACAATCCCCTTTCTGAGGAAGGGACTGTGCTGTACTTTTTGGTGTAGTGTTCAGCCCAGTGCAGTCATTAGCTGTGTTTATTGCTGTGTTTATTGCTTTGGGCATTTGACTGGTAGGGGACTGTTGATGCCAGTTTTACTGAATTCTGGCTCCCAGCTGTGGGCTTCCATTTGCATCTTCATACCATCTGAACTGCTTGTTTTGCTCTGTAAATCTCCCGTGTCTTGTTTTGCTCTCTTGTTCACTATTTCTCTGCTCTTACATAGAAGACACCCGTAATCCTGGGATTTGGCTATGCCTTGTGCTGCTCTGGCCTTGCAGCCGTCCAACACCGGCAGTGTGGAGCAGAGGAGAGACAGAAAAAGGGAACTTCAGATTCCCAGACTCATCCCTCTCCTCCCATCCTTCCTAGCCTGCAAATCAAGGACGTGTGATCCCTAGACAAGCCTTTCTGATTAGTTCTCATCTTGTAGCACTCGCTTCTGTGTGCCGGAGCGGGGCTGAAATTATAGCGAGCTTTTATTTGTTTGTAGCTTTTAATCAGCTTTAGCCTGGCTTTCCTGCTCCTGCTCAGTAATTGTTCCTGTAATGCCATCTTGTGGTGGCCCTGGGACTCTAAATGTGGCTTTTCTCCAGCCAAAGCTGATAGTGGGCTACCTTCTGTGTGGTATATTAGCGACTGCGGCTCCCTTTTGTTAGCTGGGTTTGTGCACTGGTGAAGCGAGGAAATTCCTGTCTCTAACTGGGCGACGCTGCTGAGGGCATCATTCCCTTTCTGACAGAACACACGAGGATCGGGGATCGGGTGCACTGGGTGCTTTACCTAAGATACTGCAAAATGACATAACCCACATCTTTTGAAAGGATTAATTAAATGTTGTAAGGAGAGTGGTGGTGGTCCTTCATTCACAAGTTGTAATAGCAAGCTGTTCATGGCGGTAAGTCTTCATGCCAGATACCTGGTATGGTTTAAGCCCGGCGTTGTTTTGGGTGCTCCTCTAAGCACAGAGGAGCTGTGTAAGACTTTGAGACGATACAGTCTTGTGATTGTGGGAAGTGGAAGGGTGTCAGGATTTTGTAGAAATTCCAATTGTATCGTTGATGGTTTTTCCCTGATCTGTCTGGGCTTCGAATAAGCCACAGGGGCAAAAGTAAGTCCAGTGCATTTCTGCTTCTCGGTGACCTGGGAGCTTTACTGTACCTCAGAGCACTGTGTGTCTTGTTAATAAATGAAGTCAAGAGTAACTGTATTTCCTTTTTGCCTTTCTAGTGTTCCCAACTCTTGCCCAGCCAGTCCACGTGGTGCTGGATCCTCAGGATATCGTTTTGTTCACAACATTACCTCGGATCTGCAGCTGGCAGCAGAGTATGCCGCAAAAGCAGCGTCAGAACAGCAGGCAGATGCATCTGGCGGGGACAGCCCGAAGGTTCAGAGAAACATTACCTACCCAGCCGTGCTCGTTGGGGGGCTTTTAAGACCTGGCAGTTTATCACAAGGGCTGGATTTAGCTAAGAGGGGTGTAAGAATACCGTGTCCATAGGGGTGCTGTATACAGGATCCTACAGGATTTTGGGACCGTGCCTTAAAGCCAGCGTCTGCTACCGGCGTATCTGCTTGCGTAGCTGCCTGAAATGGATTCAAGTCATTCACTAAAAGGGTTAAGCAAGAAAATTTTTTTTTTGCTTGTTTGATAAATCAAGAACCCATAGAGAAGAGTTGCATTAAAATTCAGAGTCTTGTTTTCTGCTTTTTAATTAATGGTATTTTGCAAAACACAATTGGAGAAAGGGGAAGCAGGGGGGAAGAAACCAGATCCTTGCCATGAGAAATCTGGAGTCTGGCTTTAAAACAGACACAAAGGCCTGTCAAGCGAGTGTTAAATGAGGAGAGTAGCAAGTGGAACTTAGATTAAAAAATGACCTACTTATAATGATAAAATTTAATTTTGGTGAGCTGATCTTCAGATCAAAGTTGACGGTCTAGATCCAAAACCACCTGATTTGGGACTGAGTGGAGGGACACAGTACTAGATGGCTTTTGGTTTTTTGTAGATTGAATTCTCCCTTGAGACAGGAAGGGTTGTTCTTGATGGAGTAATATGAAGAGCTGGGAATATGAGATCTAGCAAAGAAATTAAAGTTCCTAGAATGAAGCAAATCCTGCTGGAGAGGGAAAGGGGCAGGATCACGTTTCATACCGGGCTTGTTGCTGGGAGGAGAGCTGGTAGCATACTTGCATGAAACCTTTCTAACAAAGTGTAGTTGTGGCTGGGCAGAATTGAAGGCTTCAGTTTCATGAACACTGAAAGCAGTGGACATACCCTACACCCTCTAAATTTCACTTCCAATTGCTTTTCCTGAATCTTTTTCCTGTGATAATATAATCACGTGTGGTAAATTCAGTGATGAATGGGTGCAGATTAAAGAGAGCTTTTTGTGTGTGTGTTTGTGGGGAGAGGGAAGGAGACACTTTAATCTGGCTCAGTCCTATGGTCCTGTTTGCACACAAATGCTTGTACTAAACTGGGAGGTGGGAGGATAAAACCAGAGTGAAAGGGAAGAAGGTGATGCTGCTCTCCATTGCCCCGGATGCTCTCGTAGCATCTGTAAAACTACAGCCCAGTTTCCTCTTTTAGTTTGGGTTGTTGGCACGCTCTTGTGTAGGAATTCTTTGTGGGTGACTAAAATTCTGGGTTTTTTTGTTTTTTTTTTCCTTAGGATGAGTCCAAGCCACCCTATTCTTATGCTCAGCTAATTGTGCAGGCTATATCTTCAGCGCAGGACAGGCAATTAACACTAAGTGGGATCTATGCCCACATTACCAAGCATTATCCGTATTACAGGACTGCTGACAAAGGCTGGCAGGTGAGTTCTTGACACTGACAAGCTTTTAAACTACTTTGACAGGGCTTATCTGCTTTGAAATGCATTTATTAAAGATTTGGGGCACTGGGAATCAAGCTGCTTTGACTGTTCCCAGAGTGAATTTGTTTAACATAAGCTAACTAGTTTGTTTGTGGGCAATTTAGTTTTTTGAAATACTTTCTAGGGCAATGTAATTTGTTAAGTTGGGCTTGCTGGCTTCTGAAACCCTTTTAATTCTGTAGTCATATGTCTTTCACTTTTGTTTGTTTTTATTCTTCCCTGTCCTTGCTATCAGTCACTCCTCTGCCCAGATGCTCACCTGAATCTCACTTAATCCTTCACTTTGTCTTGGTTAGGCATGATCTCTCCAAGCAGATGATGTACAGGCTAAAACTGAGATCCCAAATTTTAGTCATAATAAAACCTTAAGCCATCGTAGATGTCGTGTTTCCCCAGTGTGTGGAATGCAATGCCTAAGCTACAGGTTGCAAGGTTTGAATCTCAGAGTGGGAACTTGGGGAACTTTGAGTCTGTGCTTTCCTTGCGGTATTAAAGGAAATCTGACCCGGCTTCATAGGAGAGTTTGGATGTAGTTAACACATGCTAAATCAAGCTTAAATGTTCACCTGAGGGCTGCTTTCAAAGTTCCAGAAACCTCAGCTCCACCTGCTTTAGACTTTTTCTTGGCATTGCACCTCTGAAACGGGTGTTGTCATTTGAATATAATACACTAGTGCAGCTGGAAAGACTCTTGCAGCTGCTGATTCCATTGTGTTCAACTGGCAGGAGCAGTATTGCTTGGTGCTCTTTGAGTACAGTTGGAATAAATACGTTTCTGCCTCCCTGGCTTTTCCCTGCAGTTGTAATTAGTTGTGGAATTCACTTCCTGCCTTAACCTGCTCGACAGAGCTGGGCTTTGTGAACCGGTTGCTGCGTCCTGCTTCAACGAGAGCTGCATTTCGGTGGAGGGGCAAGTTGCCTTTTCCCCTTCCCTACCCAGTGACACTGTAAGGCTTTGCTTGTGAAGAGTTCATCTAAAGCTGCTACAAAAGCTCTTGTTTTGTTTTGAAAGTGGTACAGGAATGAGCTTGTGCACACCTGGGCTTATCAAGCCTTTCCCCTAGCCCAAAAGACAGCCCTGTACCCAGTAAGAGGCGGGATTTTGCAATGAAAAGGGGAAAAAGTATCTGGAGAGCTGTACAGTGCTAGACTAGTGCCACACAGCTAATGGATTCTACTCAGAGACAGCGGTCTGAGGGCATATTGGCTGGTTTGCGTTATGATTACCATGAGCAGCAGTGTCCTTGAGGGCATGTTTGGGCACCCCGGTGATCGTTTGGCAGGTAAACAGTTAGCACAGGCTGAGGCAATTTTTTCCGCTTGCCTAGAATAAAGCCTGTCTTTTGAGGGGGTTCTGATGTGGTTTACGGTGATTTCCCCCTGCCTCAGCAAAAGATCTGCTTGCATTGCTTTCCACAGAACAGGCCCTGCAATGCCTGGCTCCAGATGTATTTAAGTGATGGTGTAGTGCCAAGCAAACCCATCTTTCAGCGCGGTTAGGAGCAGCTCTGACACGTTTCCCCAGCTTTTCTCTTGCAGCTCTTCTGTGACTTCGGAGCTGGGGGAGTTGAGTGACTGTTTTTCTGTCTTCAACACTGATTCTGACTCTGGATTTTACTTTTCTAAGCTGTGTAGAAAAACCCATACGTCTTTGTTATGTGCTTCCTCATGGCAAAATAATCATCTCAATCCTCTACTTCCTGCAGAATTCCATTCGGCACAACCTCTCCTTGAACCGTTACTTTATTAAAGTCCCACGCTCCCAGGAGGAGCCTGGAAAGGGCTCCTTTTGGAGAATTGACCCTGCCTCTGAAGCCAAACTAGTAGAGCAAGCGTTTAGAAAACGAAGGCAAAGAGGAGTGTCCTGCTTCCGAACACCTTTTGGGCGGGTCTCCTCCAGGTAACTCCAACTTCCTCACATCTCTGTGCCAGACTCATTACAAAGAAAACAGAAAACTCCTCCTGCAGCACAGAGAGCAAACTTTACTTCTGTGAATAGTGTGCGAGGTTAGATAGTCCCGAGGCATAATCTGAACATTATTATGACTTATTAAGTGTTCACCAAGAAAAAATAATAATAATAATAATAATCCAGAACCAAACTATAAAAATGAATCAAATAATGTATCTGTTTTGGCATCATTTCAAAGAAATTCAAAGCAGTTAACCCCGGAGTGAGTGTTTTCAGATGCCAATGTCTCCGTTCAGGAAGGCTGCCTTTAGAGATGGATTAGGTTGTAAGTGGGAATAACTTTTGTGGTATTTGAGGATCAGGTTGACCGTGGTTTTAAGGAGTGGAGCAAGGGGAGATGTTCTCTGTAGCTGCTCCAGTAAGTGCTTGGGGAGAAAGGGGAGAAACTACTTTGTAAGTGGATGTGGGGCCAGACACTGGTATCTCCATTGCGTCTTTCTTCCTCTCCCTGTCACTCTCAAATGCTGACAAAGATCCTTTGAGAATAGCCTGAAATTATAAAACTGATCCAAACATGAGGCACTTACAGCTTCTTTGTCAGCAACTGGGTCTTCAAATGAGATGTTAAGCATACTCTGAAGGTTCCAGTTTCTTTCAGCAAGTAATAATATGACAGTGTTTGGTGCTAGGGCGTTTGAGAGGTTAACATGCACCTTTTAAATCTTCCCAGTAAGACTGTAGTGGGTGGTGTGGAAGAAGGGCTGTACTTCTAGAGAATCCTGTGCTGGAGATAATTCAGTCTCTGCTGCTGTCTTGTGGTCAGAATGCATCTACACTTGCCAACACTATGTTCTGGTGTTTCAGGAGTGCTCCTGCCTCCCCTACTCACCCTGGCCTGCTGTCCCCCCACTCTAGTGGCCTACAGACTCCAGAGTGCCTGTCGCGGGAGGGCTCACCCATTCCACACGACCACGACTTTGGGTCAAAGTTAGCTTCAGTTCCAGAGTATCGGTATTCTCAAAGTGCACCTGGTGAGTAGCTCTTGTTTCACAGAGGGCGACTGTTCACTGCCACCCAGTGCCGTGTTGAGGATATGGCAGGAATGCATCTGTGTTCCAGGAGGATCTAGATCTCTTTCCACTTCACTGTTAGAGACTGATGATGGATTCGTCATCAATCTGATGCTTCAGATCATTTTTCTTACTAGTCCTTGGGTGAGGGGGCAGGAGATGAAGGAATGTGTAGAAGCACATGAGCTAACCTTGAAATAGGTGACTCTAAAGAACTGACAGCAAAGTAACCATGACAGAGCGTAGCTCACTAATGCAGCTGCCTTCTGGGTAAGATCAGCTTGGCTTCACTGAGCTCTGTGGTGCTGTGGCCAGGGCCTTGGTAATTTGTTAAGCCCTGGTGAGTATCTGCTTGTCAGCTGTGCTGTAACTGGCCTGATGTATAGGGTGTTCCTGGTGAAGCTGGAAGGCAAAGCTCATTAAGTAAAGCTCCCTTTTTTTGTGCTTATTGTGGTTTTTGTTCACAGAAATGTGCTCAGTTGGCAAGTAAGGTTTTAGTAAGGTTTTGGTAAGGTAGGAAAAAGGTCAATGGTGGTATTTTTGAAGCCTTATGTTTTGTTCCTGACCCCTACTCCTGCCAATGCTGAAGGACTGAGTATTGCAGATTAGAAGTGCAGAGGTGAAATAAGCGGAGGTCTTTTGGCCTCCCCTATTAATCTACACTTCTCTCTTCCATTTAGGATCTCCAGTCAGTGCCCAGCCAGTGATTATGGCTGTTCCTCCCCGACCATCTACTCTGGTGGCAAAACCAGTCGCTTACATGCCAGCATCAATAGTGGCTTCTCAACAGCCTTCATGCCATGCAATTCACGTAGTTCAACAAGCTCCCACTGTTACAATGGTCCGAGTTGTGACCTCCTCTGCAAACTCTGCAAATGGATACATCCTCACCAACCAGGGCACAGCAGGAGGAGCTCATGAGGCTGCAGGAGCAGTGCTGGATTTAGCTGGTGACCACCGAGGTAGCTTTTTATCTCCCTTGTTATTACTCTAATAGAGCCCTGGGGAGGCCTGGGGAAGCGGGTGGTCAAATGCTGTTTCACTCATTGGATGCTTAGCCCTTAATAAAAGCTGTTTTTTCAGGTAAAACGTAAAGCAAGTAAGAGTTCACCCATTCAATGTCTCCACTAGTGAGTAGGACAACTGTGCTCCCTTGTCTCCTGTGGAGGACAAATCTGATGGACTTTAGAGGCTGAAAAAACATGCAGTGCTTTAAATATTTCTATTATCCCTGTTATCAATTCAATGCCAGTGTATTGGTCAGCTGTGGAAATGTGGGGGGGTTTTGTAGCCAAAGAGATGGCCTGGGAAAGGCTGAAAATCTCTGCTTCAGGATGACTGTATAAATAACTGATTGAGCCCTTCTTTTGCACAGGCCTGGATTCCTAGAGGAAAGCATGTGCTTCTGAAAGTGCAGGCAGTGCTCCATTAACGCAGTCTTCAGAAAACACTTACATCAAAGGCCTCTGTTTTTTGGTTTGGTTTTTTTTCCCCTAAGCTGGAAATTCCAGCCTTGGGGGATTTAGTGGGTTAAGTGTTCTCTTGTTGTGATCTAGACAACACCTTGTCTGCTCACCGTTTCAGAAGGGCTTGGTGCTGCTGGATAGATGTGTGTTGGACCAGCAGCAAGACTAGTTGTTCCGATTGCTTTTGCCTGGGCACAGGGACAATCTGTCCTTCTCTAAGGCAAAGAAAAAAATGACAGAGACCTTCCCCTAGAGCAGTAGCAGGACCACTGGCATTTTTCGTTCGGCACTGGTTACCCTGCTTTGAGCTTCACTCGCCTTCTCTAGAAATTCCTGTCTGGATCCCGTACGTGCTTCTGAAGTGTTTGCAGCTGCCTCTCTGTCACCTGCTCCCTCCTCTCATTCACTACTTCTTGCTACCACTTCTTCATTCCCTACTTACCCCTCTCTTATTCCTGCTCGTATCTTTCTAGTCTCTACCTTTTTCCTGGTTGCTCCATTTTCTTTCCTAATCTCCCAGCTTTCCTTGCCTTTTCTCTCCCTGCTTCCCATCAGCCTTCTCTGAGTGCTCTCAAACAGTTTTCTCTATCCAGGAACTCGGCCCTCCTTTTTCTCTTTATTTTATTTTCCTGCCTCCTGGTTTCTTCCTCTACTTCCCTAGCTGGCAAAAGCTGCAGCTGTGGGAAGACCTCCTTGTAAATCACCCTGCGTGCAGGGCCTGACACCAAGCTGTTGCAGACTTTTGGCTCCAGGCGTAGTTTAGATCTTAATGCCTTCCCCTGCTGTGTGGTATTGAGGGTCAGGCCAATTGGCCTGTAATTACAAAGTAATCTATGAGATTTGCAGTGACTGCTGTCCACATCACAGCAATAATGTGCCAATCAGGGAGATGATGCCTTTTTAGGACAAAGGGTCAAATTTATAATCCTGAGAATTCTTTTTTTTTTTTTTTTTTGGCTGAGTGGTTTATGCTGTAAGGGAAAAAAACCTAAATATTGATAGAGTATATGTGCAATAGAGAATATTTTAGTGCTTTCAAACCTTCATCCCTGACCTCCTGTGGTGCTGAGGTATTTTACATCTCTAAGGCTGGGGTATGTGTGGCTGCTCAAACGTTAATGAGAGCAACCCCGCTCCTAAGCCAGGGCAGTAAATGGTTGTTGTCTGCCTCTACTCTTAAGCAGGCATGGATGAAAAGCCAACGATCGCGTTTGCCACGATACCGACAGCCAGCCGTGTTATTCAGACAGTGGCCAGTCAGATGGCACAGGGTGTTCCAGGACAGACAGTCGCCATCCTTCAGCAGGCAGCGCCGGTGACCATCGGACAACACCAGCTCCCCGTGCGCGCGGTCACCCAGAACGGGAAGCATGCCGTGCCCACCAACAGTATCGCTGGCAGCGCCTACGGTAGGCCGTTTCCTCTCTGGTCTTTGATTGCTCTCTGAGCTTAGCAGTTAGGTTGTAAAGCTGTGAGGGCTTTCTCTTCTTAGTTATATATCGAGTTATTCCGTGTGTCAATTCCAAAGGTATTTGATTTCTCCAACTTCTGTGGCGGTAAATGTCAATGGCAGATGTCTCTGTCCACTGCTTTTCCTTAGTGGAAAAGGGTTCCTATCTACCTTTGCTTCTGAGAAGGCTGGTGTCTTTCCTTTGTCCTTGGCTGTGCCTTTATTACTACTTCATGTCTACTGTTTGAGGGTTACTCGTTGAAAGTGTCAGTGATTCTTGTGCCGAGCCTGTTATTTTCACGTGTTTTCCTCTGACAAACAGCCTCTGCTTTCAGCATGCCCAATAATGAAATTTCCACGGTGCTCTTTAGATCTTGTGAAACACGGCTCCGTAGAGTATTAAGAAAATAACATACTTGCCCATCTTAAGGTCTTAGAGCCTGAGAGGGATAAGATCTATTTCATCGGGTGAAAAAATGTAAGAATCTTTAATACACAGGACGTGTTCGAGTCATTTGTCAAGCCTGATTTTTTAAATCCCATACTAGCTCTGTCTTGGCAGCCTCCTCTTACTGCTTGCTCAGCGCCTCAGGTTTTGTCTGGTTAAGGATGACAACACAAGGGTGATACCCAGGTTTCTTAAAGTCCCTCTCAATGAGATCCTGAGCACCTCTGCTCTCCCAGGCCAGTGCTTACACAGATGTGAAATGAAGGGCACTGGTGGGATTTTGATGGCTCTCAAGAAAAAAATTGTACAGAATTTTCTGCTATGTTTATTTGCAGTATCATCTGGCTTGTGGTTGAATTGCAAGAATCTTATTGGAGCAATGGAAAAATGATAGCAGTAAGGTTTTTATGCAAGTAGGATATTAAGATATTAAATAAGTGGACTTGTTGCTACCCAGCAGTAGTGAGTGTCTAATGGAGAATCGGACAGGTTTTTATTAATGTTTTTATGTTAAGATATTCTGATCTCACCAAAACTTTTCTGGCTCTCTCATCAAATTGCAAAGTGTTCCAGTTGCATCTGAGGGGTTTTTTTTTGTCAGTGGTAGGGAGTTTTCTGGTTGGCAGAATGGAGCCTGAGTCTCATGGCTGTTGTCTGCATGAAGTTAACTTCCTTTCAGCTGCCTGGTTTGGGTCTCTAAGTCACTGAACTGTAATTGGTGACTGCCCTCGTCCTTGCCCTGGTTTTCTTCCTTCATCCTCTTGAACTCTACGTCCTCCTTCTCATGCCTTGGTAAAAGATACTGGGCTTTGAGGTCCTTTGTTCTGTTTGCTTTGTTTATTTATCCTAGGGCTCCTTTTTTGATGGACTTAGCAGTGAGCACACCACTAATGTTCTGCCATTCCATCCTGTGCAAATCAGTCTGGAGGGCAGAGGATGTGCTGTCTCCCGAGTCCCTTTTTGGCTGCCTCTCCGATTGATGCAGAGTCCAAAACCGGCGTGTGTTTTGTTTTCCAAGCAGTGGTGTGTGCCAGAGCCAGTGTGTAAGCACATTCTCTGTCTGGAACTAGGAATTGTAGACATTTTTACGGAGGGTTGCTACTTAAATCGTCTTTTTTCTCACCACTTTTATTAATGGGAGGGCAAGAGCTTTTTGTCAGTACTGGAATATGAGGTTGGGAGCCAGAAATTCCTACGGTCTGATCCCAGTTCTGATGGGAACGCGTTTGGTTGTCTGAGGCAAGCTCTTCCCTGCCCCTTTTATAAGTGAGATGTCAGTACACTCGATATTTGGTTTGTAATGTGGTTTCTCAGCAGACTGGCTGTTCTCCCTGTGCGAGGAGGGCTAGAGAGGGCCCTCTGGATTGAAGGCAAAGCACGCAGATGTCGTGGCTGCCAAGTGGTGACTGTAGGATGAGAGAACAACCTCTCAAAGAGGAGATGTGCTGTAATTTTAACAGGGGATGGATCCTCCCCTTCTGGAGATGAATGCCTAACTGGCAATGCCTTGTTTGACAGCAGATAGGGAGTTCTCCCATGAAAAAGGCTAATTACCAGTTTGGTGAACTCTCTAGCCATGTCTCTCCCTGTCTCCCCTGCAGTCTCAGCTTTGTGCAAGCCTTACAAAAGGGACTGGGGAGATAACACGTGAATACGTGTCAGTTACCCCCTTTCACTGCTTTGTTTTCTTGTTTACTGGAGTAGTAAAATACTTGTGCTACTTCCTCACGTTAATTCTCTTTCTCTCTCTTGTCCTGTTTCCCAGCTCTTACAAATCCATTGCAGCTTCTTGCAGCCCAGGCCAGCTCGTCCACTCCTGTTGTCGTCAGCCGGGTGTGCGAGACAGGGACCGAAGAGACAGCAGCCGCCTCTTCCACTGAACCTGAAGTCAAAAGACCCCGGATAGAAGAGCCCAGTGGAGCCGTCCCAGCCCAAACTGGAGTCATCACTTCTACGATGCCACAAGGACAGGCAACCAGTGAATGAAGAACCAGTGGGAGGAGCTGGAGTGGTGTGGGGTGGGCATGGGATGGCAGGAGCCATAAAGCAGCTTTCAAAGAAAACAAACCACAACTGTAACAGCTCAGAACATAGCGGATAAAGAGCTCTCTCTTTAAAGTCAGATTTTTAAATGGGAGGTCAACAGATGATAGAATCACAAGGTGCCAAAAAGAGTGGAAAACCCCTCCCAAGAACCCATACCTGGAACTCTGTTCTGTCTTTACCTATGGGATATTTTTTCCTTTTTTTTTTTTTTTTTTTTTTTTTTTAAAAAAAAGATTCAAAAGAAAAATACAGACAACTGATTGTATGACTGCTGGGATATTTTTAACTGTCTCTTCCCCTTTTGGCTCCAAGGGGATGGGATTTGCAGTTCAGCATCTAAAGGAATGTAACACAAATACAGTCTGCTCCCTGGAAAGAGAACTCCTCATTTTCTATGCCTTAATACTGTGCTTCTCAAAGCTCTGAACCATAGGACCGTTTTAAAAAGGCCACCTAAGGCAATCAAATGCTGAAAGATGGGTGCAGTATCTCACAACAACAGCATTAAAGAAACATGGTACCAAGCTTAAAGAAAAAGAAAAATGATTTTGGTTTTTGGTTTGGTTTTTTTTTTAATAGAAAAATTCTGAATATAAACGAATGTTTATTTATGTGGGGGTTCAGGAGGAAGAGTTACAGGACTCAACCACCTGGATTTCTGGATGCAATTTCTCTCCATTCCCTCTGAGGGAGAATAAGATGACAGAGGAACGGTATTAAATTGGTTCCTGTAAAGATATTAAAAACAAAGGGTTTTGTACCTTCAGTGATTTCTTACAATTATTCATCACTTGCTCTGGACACCAGCCAAAGTATCTTGATGACTGAGGATCATGCTGGGGAAGGGTGTCTCCAAAAGGTCCTGTGTGCATTTGAGTGATCACATCCTGTCCTGGAGCTCCGGGTTTTGTTCAAAATAGCACTGTAGGTGAAGATATTGCCACTGTCTCTGTGAACCCCAGGAAATATTGGTTGGTGTTGTGCACTAAAGCAGTCTCTTCGGCTCCGGTTGGTGGTGTGGCCCTCAACTAGATGGATGATGGTCAGGAGGCCAGGGCTGGGTAGGCGTCTCTCAGTGACCCTCTGCCATGGCTCACAGCAGAGCTCCGCTGTTACTCTTCTGAGGGGAGTTGAGAGCTGAGTGAGAGGCAGCAGAGTTCATACCGTGTTTAACACAAATTCTGTAGGGCTGTAGAGGCCAAGGCAAAAGAGGCCTTTTATTTCCCACGGGGCAGAAGTCACTGGAGATCTTAAAGAGGTTTTCCAAGAGGAATTTGGAGGTTTCCTTTCATTGCCTGGCTCCCTCTCCCATCTCTCCTCCCTTTTGAGGACTATATGGGTTGGCCAGTAGGAAGAGGCCTTTATTCAAACTGTATTCTGGGCTCTTTGCGTGCTCCAGGGGGGGCTGTGTGACACCTTGTGACTGACCAAGAACTCATCCCCGTAGCCTCCAGCTAAGCCCTCTGCTTTTATGCCTGGTTGCAGTCCCCTCGGCTGGGGTGTCCTCCAGCAGCATGGCAGACACCTTTTAATTTAGAAAGGGGAGGGGGGGAGGGTTTATAGTTTTGGTGATGGCAAAAGAGACTTTAGTGGGGTGGGATATGCCTTTGGCAGGTTAACCCCATCTGTGCTGATTTGTTGTCAGGTTTCTGTCTTGTGCAGCCTGAGAGCGCTGCCGCAGAGCAGAGAGGCAAACCCACTGCATAAACAGAAAGAACAGTGTTGCAGAAAGATTTCCCCTCTGTGCAGTAAATGATACTGTCAGTGTGCCCATGGGGATTAGGGGGTAAGGAACAGCCGTGCAGTGTCTGCTGGAATTTGGGGAGGGGGAGGCAGTCAGCAAGGTAGCAGCTGGCATCGCCTGTTCCCTTCTAGGTTTCCTTTGTCTTTGCCAAATCCCATTCAAGAGCCAGGTCCCACCACTTGAATATAGCCCAGCCGTGTTTCATTCTCAAGCCAATTGTTTTGTGAGAAATATTTTGGGGAAAAAAAGGAAAGTATTTCTTGGTCTGGTTACGTTCTGCAGTTAGAGGCACCCGAAGTATTCGGGACGGGGCGTTTATCTACAGCTCAGCTTTCAGAATTTAGGTGTGTCCCTCTGGTGGCCAGTTATTAGATGGGATTTTAGTACTTTGTAACGATTTTGAGGAGGAGCACAAAGTGATGGAAGCAGGCTGACCTCCCGCTCCCTCTTCCCGCTGGGAAGGGCGGGTGCAGCGCAGGGGAAAAGTGCTCGGGTTAACCCTGTTTTCTGTAGCCTTGTCAAAGCCAGAATTCAATGAAATGGACTTCAAGGAAGAAGGCACAAGTGAGAGCGTGGCTGGTTTGTCTGTTAGTCATTGCTTTCGGGTGACTGCTGGTGTACATACAGGCACACCTCTGAACGCCCCAGGGCCCCAGAGCTTTCTGAAGCAAAGGAGTCTTTGGGTTTCCAGTATGTTGGGTGAGTCAGTGCAAGATGAGCAACCAACGGAATATTGCTCAGGGTGTGAAGCTGCCAGAGTTCTGTGGATTTTTCTTCACTGCTGCTTTTCTCTTGGAAAGTCTAAACAATTAGGCCCTAAAGTTCTGCAAACTAATCCAGCACCGTAGAAGTAGGTCAGCTGAATGACAGCGTTTCCATCCACCAGTTGCTGCTTCAGAGATACCTCTTGAAAGTCCGTCCTCAGGTTGTGTGGATGGGTCTGCCTCCTTGGTATTTAGAACTGAGTAATGCTTTCTCACTCTTCCTTTTGTGGCTCACAGCGCCTGCTGGTTAGAATGCAAGTTGAGAATAAGCAGAGAGCTTTGGTCTGGTCACCCATTCTGCTTAAGGTGCCTGGAATTTGTCTGTTCATCCCACCAGGGGATTTTTGCTTCATCACTCTGCTCATCCCCCTGCCACTGTAGGAAGCAGCCAGGCCACTTGAGTTTGTGGGGTTTTTCTAGGTTTGCCTGGATCGTTGCCTGCTACGAGGTAAAAAAAGGGCTCTTACTAAATCCTGTTGAGAGCTGTGGAAAAAGGCCATCCTCATCTGGATGACGTGAGATGGGGACATCTTGTTTCAGGCCTCCAGATTAAAGCTTTCAACACACTGCTCACTCCAAAGGCAGCACCATTCTCCTTACACCACTCCTCATGCCCCAGGCCTTCCCCTCTGAGCACTGCAGAGGGATGAAAAGTAATGTGATGGTAGAATGAAGCCTCCAACTAGGAACAAAATACTACCTTAGTGGTTATGTGTGATACTGGGATTATTTTTAAATTGATCACCTACCTTGTTTTTATTGTCTAGAAGGTTGCATCTCCTGTCCTTAATTAGCTCCATTAACTGAGGGAGGCTTGAGGGGGAGAGGAGTAGGATGTTTCGCTGCCTCTCCTGTCTGTATAACAAAGGTCTGGGCACGTTAAATATTGAGCCTGCTATAACTTAGACCTGGGAAAACTTTAAAACTGAGCTCTTAATGTGTGAAATCACTTTTCACCATTCCCTGTTGATTTATTATTATTATTATTATTATTTTTTAGCTTAGGCAATGACAAAGACTAATTTTACTTCAGTTGCAGTCAGTTTGTAGCAGCTTCCACTGCCTCAGTTTGAAAAAGCTGAATGCAGTTGTTCTTAGTTTTATTCTGCTGGAATTTCTTAGTGATCATTTTGTCTTGACCTCAGCTCTTGGGGTGCAGGAAGCTGGTTATAGTGAGACCAATTTAATCTGATTTTGTGATAACACCATGCTGAGCACAGAACTGAAGTTCATGATTAGCTCATGTCTTATTATCTTTTTTCCAACTCCTTTTCCTTCCCATATCCCTCCCTCCCTCCCTCGTCCCATTAACACTGGTCCCTGTGGCATCAGATCCAGCCTTCTGTACCCACTGATGGAAGCAGCACCTTGCACTGCGCTCTGCCCGGGCACTCCAGAATGGAAATACGTGGGGGGGTTCCACAGCAGGTTGTGAAAGGTCAATCAGGTCACCCTGTATTTCATTTTCGTGCTGTGTTTTAGATGTCTTACTGTTTGGGCAGTTTGTTCACTAGTGTGTTGTCAGAGAAGGGTTAAGGCTTTGTGAGAGGAAATAACGGCTGAAGCCTTTGTAGTGCCTCTGCAATCAGTGCCATGGTCTGGCTTCAGGTTCTGAGAGGAGTAAACTTGGTTTTGCATGTTTTAGACATCTGTCTCGTCTACCCACTGAGAACTGTCATTCAGAACTAACTTCTGCGTTTTTTTCTCCTTTTCCAGTAGGGAAATCCCAGCAGTAACATAGAGCTTGAAGCACAGAAAATTAGGGACCTGTATCCAAGCAAGAGTGTCTGGAGCTTTCGTAGATCGTGGTGTGGAACGTTTTTCACCGCCTGCTGGGGATGTTAAACCAGTGTTAGAGCTTTTCATCTGTGTTAGCAGAGGGGTATCGAACTGATGTGTGTTGGTGTGTAAGTGAGTGTCAAAATGCAGGGTGAAAGGAGAAATGTTTCCCAGCTCTACCAAGGTTTGGGGGTCTGGAATGGCCAGGATTTGATCTAACCATAGTTCTGTACAGTTCTGTACCTTTCCACAGAGGGTTTAAAGCCGTTTCTTCAAGCTCATTGTATCCAAGGATTAAGTTCCCAGCTGGTTGATTGATTCTTCTTCATTTCTGCAATTTAAACTGTGATTTATAAATTATTTTTTATCACTGTGATCAATATAGGTGACATCAAACTGCAGTACTAGGGAAGAGCAAATCTCTGTTTGCCATCTCTGCCTTGGCCAGTTGTAGCTCTTTAGAAATACAGAGTAACTTGTGTTAGAAGAAACCTTTGGAGGTCTCTGCTGTGGCCTCCTGCTGAGAGCAGACGCAACTAGCTCACATTGCTGTGACCTTACCCAGCTGAGGTTTGGATGTTTTCAGAGATAGAGGTTCCGTGATTCAGGTCCCTGGTCCACTCTGACCACCCGTGAGATGGAAACTTTTTCTCAGCTCTAAGAAGTTTTTCTCTTGTAGCTGCATGTGTTCATTGCTTCTTGTCCTATCACATCACATCTCTGAGAAGAGCCTAGCTCTGCCTTCACCCTGTCTTCCAAATAGGTAGCTGAGGACACCAGTAAGACTTTCCCCATTTGCTCATTTATCTTCAGGCTGAACCAACCTGGTTTGTCCTGGTCTCCTCTTGTACATCATGTGCTCAAGCTCCCAGGGCTTCAGGTGGAATTGCTGTGGAAGGTCCCTCTCTGTCTTGTGCTGCAGAGCCCAGAAATGAGCAGAACATACTGCATATCTGACACAAGCTGGGTGGAGTGGAAGAAGGCTCTCTTTCCTTGGGCTGCTGGCTGTACTTTTGGGAGTAGAGTTCAGTGCCTCTTTGGTCTCTTCTGCTGCAAGATTTGCTACTGGTGTAAGAAACTAGAGTGCAGGTTCTAGTTCACAAGCAAAGTGAACTAGACACTCTGAGTTGCAGTTCTATGTCAACTGTCAGACAACTGTCTTGTCCCCCTCTTCCAAGGAGGAGTGCCAGACTGGGTCTCGTAGCTTTTGGAACAGGAGTCAGTTCTGGATGACCCTCATTACTGTTAAAAATATCTCTGCTTTACCTTATCAAATGATAATTTCAATGCAACGTGGAATTTACCTTGAGTTTCTACCTTGATGCAAGAATCTTTCAGGTTTGTTTCGTCCTGCTGCTAATAAGTTGGACTTGGGCATTAGGAGTTGAACCTCCAGAGGAAGATGACTAGCTTCCTAATTTTGCCCTGGCTGCTCCCTGAGCCTTTAGGTTTGCAGATGTCATCCTGCAGCAAATGATCCATCTTCCCTTGCCAGCCAGTCTCTTGAGCAGCTCCCATTTCTGCTCCCCATCACAATTTTTTTCCCCCTCTGTAGCTGTATCTTTCAACTTGAGTCCTTTAATCCAGTTCCTAGTTCAATGCGGTCGCTCGAAGCTCTGCATCTGGTGAGAATCTGACTGGGTGTCTTGTGGTTTCACAACAGATAGCTCAGTCATCTAACTTCTTGTTTCCTTCTGGGTGGAAAAATTAGGACAAAGCTGCTAGTACTGTAGCATACACTACTGTTGGGAAGTGTAGCTTACCATGGAGCCAGCAGTGCTGTGGAAAACAGTTACACTACAGGGTCATCTGGACTGCAGGAAGCGGTGGGATTGGGAAGTGGTGGCCTCTGGTGTTTGATCTGGACCCGAGCAAAGCGTAGCTGTGACCTCGAGCGCACCACCAGTTAGATCAGCATCCCCCTGTCTGCTGGGTGGGTTGTTCACAGGACAGTGCACCAGTGTGTGCCCACAGCTGGGGATATCTATGCACATAAAATAACCAGTGGGAAACACCTCGCCGTGACGGTGGCTTTCTCTCCCGGGTTGTCTCTCCCAGGGCGGTCGTGCCGCAGCGAGTGTTTTACTTAGGACTGAGCAAGACATTTGGAGAAATACTTGGTTTTCTTGGAGCACTATGGCTAAATTCCAGATTCTCAATCAGCTTTTAATCCTTTGTATTTATATGTTCAGAAAGCTCTTTTGATACCTTTCCAAATTCACCAAGACTGAATTAAACCCCTTCAGAATGTATGGCTGGTCCTCTCCTTATGGGTCGCTTTAAGTTTGAGAGCCTGAGGGTGGTTGTGCCAAGTCTGCCCCTTTGCTCTCCAGGTAGAAGGAACCATTGATAATTCATGGGTGGCAGCTAAGGAAGAAACCCTTAAAATATGGGATGGGGGGGTTCAGAGAATATTAAATTAGATCTGTGAAAACATAAAATTTATATTTATTGATGTGTGTGTGTGTGTGAGCGTGTGTGTAAATATAGATATATAAATGGTCCATGACTATTTCTTTCTCTTAAATGGTACTTTACACAGACTTTTGATGCAGTATGTTGGTAAATTCCCACACCAGGCACTGATTCTAAAAGAACCATGTACCTGTTTTCATAAGGAAGGTGGGCAGCCGGTAGAAGCAGCTTTACTTCAGCGATTGCTTTCATTCCTCTCGCAGAGCAGAAGAGATGCTTTTGGTACTTGCATCTTTCTCGTGCTTCTGCCTTCACCTCGCTCACAGCAACCCCAGTCAAGGCTGCTTTTCTGGCCAGGAAGTCCCCCACGTGTCACTAATGGAAGCTGGAATCCTTTCTCGCCTCAAATTATCTCTAGGTGCAGTGTCAGGGAGCACTTTACAGGTTGTGCTCTGTAAGGAATGGGACCTCGGTCTAACAGAGGAAAGGAATGGAAGGTCTGTGAGGATGCTGGAAGGTTGAGGAATTCCTGTCTGTGTGTCTGTCTGTCCGTCCATCAGGTTGGCTGAGCTGACACCAGGACACCATGGAATAGTTGTATGTTCCTCAGTGTTGAGATTATTCTCCTTTTATGATGCTTCTATCTCTTTGTGGGGTGTGAGGTGTGTGTATCACCTTAAAAACAAATCCCTAAGTGTTTTTCTCATGTTCCCATTTAGAAGGGAGTAAATTTTACCAAACTGGCCAAATTTCAGTCATGGTTTGAGTCCCCAAGGATGACTAGATTCACAGAAGTGCATGTTTTGACCCACTTGGGCCTTTTGAGAGTTAATCTTAAAAGCAGGTGATACTTGGCTTCCTAATCCTAATGGCTCTTCCAGAAGTAGAGATCCCTTTTTCTGTAAGGACCTGAGTGAACGCTTCACCGCGGTTTCTGCTTTCTCTCTGGTGGTCGGGCTCTGGCACTTAAGGGAGGACAAGATGGGTGGTAAGAAGAGGCACCAGAGCAGGAGCAGTGAAAGGAAACAGCTTTCCTCCTCAGCACAAAACAGCCCTTGGGAAAACCAGACTTTCCTTAGATTTTTGGTTACTACTTTGTGTCTGCTCCTGAGTCGATCAACACACCCGATAATCCCAGACCCTGGCGCTTTTGCCGTCACTCAAACCTCCCTGTCCTGCTCCTCCCCCACCCCGGTTTCGCTTCAAACAGCCCAAAATGGAGCCTTACTTAAAGCAAAGGGCAATGTTGAGGAGAAATGTCTGTTAGCTGAAGAAAAATGAGACTTAAATGGAGCAGAAAAAGTGAAATTTCCTTCTGTTTTGCTGCCTTGCTGCTAAAAGTCTGGTGCAGAACATCCCGATGTTCTGCTGATTTATGAGCCGCTCTTTGGGGGTGGACAGGCTGCTAAGTGGGCGAGTTGGCTCTGTAGCAAATGAATTGCTGTAAACCTAAACTCCTTTTATCCTTTTTTCTTCTTTTTTCCTCCCCAAAACGGGCTTGAAGCGGAGAGAGGGAACCAGACTATTGCCGTCTGTGGAAAAGAAAACAGAGGATGTTTAAAAACAAACAAACAATCAAACCCCTCCTTTCAAATAGACCGCTGCAGAGATCAGAATGGCTTTAGAAATACAAAAAATCTGATGGGACTGTGTGGTTTTTTGGGTTCCGGAGCTGCCGTTCGCACCGTGACGAGCCTGACCTCCACGGAGGCTGGAAGAGCACTAGGAGCTCTGTAGCTATTGCAAAGGACTGCTAAAAGCTGGGTTTAGGGATACATCAGAAGGTGTGTGTGGTAATGGGTGGTAAAGCTGGAAATTCAGAGCCAACTCTGAATATTTGCTAAAAAAAAACAAAACCAAAAAGAAAAAGCTGACTCTCTTCCCCCTGTTGTGCGTATGTGCATTCCCCGGAGTCCCTGGGGAAAGGCTGCGGAGAAACGAGGACCTGAAATACCTCAACGGCTTGACAGGAGTGTTTTGCTAGGGAGAACTTGGGTGGGAAGGGGGGGTCACCCCTCTCACCCGTCTTTGGCACTTAATTTAAGGGTGGGGATGGAGGGGGTGGAACTAAAGCCATGCTCGCATTACAGTCCCTGGTGTCACCTGCACAGGACGCCTCCAGCCAGATGGTTTGGGGTTTGGGGTTGGTTGTTGGTTTGGGGTTGGTTGTTGGGTTGTTGGGTTGTTTGGTTTTTGGTTTGTTTTTTTTTTACAGCTGATCTCAAAAGTATTTTTTGTTGTTGTTGTTTGTGACTCGTTATCATTATCAGTGCTTTTTACAAAGCAGGTGTGGATCCCGATGGGGAAAGCTCCATCCGGGAGAGGGATGGGAGGTTCCTCACCTTTTATCTGGCCGAGTTACAGCCCTGCTCCTGCGAGATGCTGTGGAGTGTCCTGAGAGCGTCCTGGTCCTGCCCAGGAGGCAGCTGCTCACCACGGGAGACGGCAAAGTCCGAGGAGCAGGACCTGCATTGCCACGTCAAACGGGATGCAGTGGGTTTGCTGGTTTGTTGTTGGTTTTTAATATGGAGCCATACCTTTTTTTTTTTTTTTAAGTAATTTGAGATCTGAATGTGATTTCTAATGTATCGAGAACGTTAATATTTTAAAGCTATAACAAAGTTTTAAATTTCTACTATTTTGTTGTTGTTGTTGTTCATTTATTTTAACTGTTACCTTAATTTGATGTATGTGGTTGGGGAATGTTGCTTCTCCTCTTAGCATTTGTTTCTATAACCAGAAATAAAAATTATATATGAAAGAGAAAACGCCTTGAAATCGCTTCCTGCTTTTGAGTGACAGGTTTGGGTTCTTCAGGGTAGTATCATGGTGGGGGGTGTACAACATTCCTGCAGTGATTTGTTGTACAGTCTGCCCCTCGGTGCAGCGTCTGGGGACGGACTGGTTTAGTAGTTCTCCTTTTATTATATTCTTTAAAGGCTGTGGGAGGGAGCTGTGTGTCTGGACACCTTGCAGGTGTGTGTTTTAGAGTTCATGCATGCCCTGCTTCTGACCCCCCAGCAGTGATTCGGGAAGCCGTTCACTCGCACGGGGTGGAGGCTCGTTCGTGTGTGTGTGTGTGTGAGAGGAGGAATGCTTCCCCTCAGCCGTAAAAACTCTTCCTCCAGCTTTCACTGTCACCCAGCGAAACATAGTTATTTTGAAAGATAAACTATCTCAGTGCATTTCCCCATAATTTATAATAGTGCTTTCATTTAAGTGCATGAGGTCAGAAAGTAGTTCTTGATCCACCTGCCTTATATTAGGCTTCTCCTCCCTTGTCCGCTCCTGCAGCTACAACTTAAGCTCAGGTTTTATTTGGGCTGAACAAAGCCATTTTGAGCTCCAGAATTGAATAGCCTCACCTTTTTTGAGACCTCAGTTCACATAAAGTAGCTGTATTTGACTAACATTTAAAAATAAGAGTAAGACCTTTCGCAATGTAGCAAAGATACTCAGCTGGAACCATTTTATTGTTTTTATTATTATATTTTTTGGCATCTTTTAGACTCGTCATCCCTTTGGCTGCCCACACGCATCAGGTGTGTTTTCTGACACAGAGGAGAGGAGAAGGGGTGCAGGGAGAAATGGGGACGCTCCTGCTTGGTCCTCAGCAGCTCCCAGTGTTGATGGCCTGGGCCATGGGTGCCTTTTCAGAGGGCAAAGGGGAGCTGGTGCTTGATGGCCAATGACCACTTAATTGGCTGTTTAAGGCATGCTCTTAATGAACTTCAATGCCAGGGAGGCATAGGGCAGAGCGGTACCAAAGGATGAAACACCAAGAAGCCCGTGGCATCTCCTCCCCACAGGGTGACCCACAGCACGGCAGGAAGGCCTTTGGGAGGAGAGACGTTTCTAAAGAGGAATTTTTAATTCCTTTTTAACCTTTTGGAAGCGTGGCGAGTCTCTCCCCTCTGGCCCATGGGATGTCCCTTGGAGCTAGGCTTCACCTCCCACCCCCGAGCCTGGCCCTGAGGTGGAGAATAACGAGATCGTGTCGAAATAATCAGAGAGCAGCTAGTTTGGGGTTGTTTAGTCTGAGGAAGAGGAGGCTGAGGGGAGACCTCATCACTCTCTACAACTGCTTGAAAGGGCACTGTAGAGATATTGGTGCTGGTCTCTTCTCACGGGCAATGAGCGACAGGACAAGAGGGAATGGCTGCAAGCTCCCGCAGGGTAGGGTTAGGCTGGACATTAGGAAAAAAATTTTCACGGAGAGAGTGGTCAGTCAGTGGAATCAGCTGCCCAGGGAGGTGGTGGAGTCCCCATCCCTGATTGTGTTTCAGAGTAGATTAGATGTGGTGTTGAGGGATCTGGTGTAGGGGAGAACTTGTAGAGTAGGGCTGATGGTTGGACTTGATGATCCCAGGGGTCTCTTCCAACCTAAATGATTCTATGATTCTATGATTCTATTTTGCCGTCGTCCCTTTCCTGCCCGCTCCTCTCCCGGGGAGGACCGGGCCCGCTTTCCCCGGAGCTCGACTGGCTGTGGAACTTCCCGGCGGCCGGAACCTNTGGGAGTTACCAGGCCTAGGCCTGGCGGGGGTCGGGCCGGGTCCGAGGAGGGAGCCGGGCCCCGGCGCCGCCTCACTGGGGTCTCGGCGGCCGCTGTTTTCCCCCTCGGGCAGGGAGATCCAAGAGGAGGAGCTGCGGAGATTCGCCTCCCGCGTCGCCGCCGTCCTGCAGGGCCCGGAGCTGGGCCCCGAGGCCGCGGACTGTCTCCAGAGGCTGCACCTCAGCGTCGCCGCCACCAAGTTCCCCCGCAAGTGAGTGGCCCCCGCGTCTCTCCGGTGTCGGCGAGAAGCAAAGCGTCGCTTTCTCGGGGGTGAAGGGGCAAGGAGTGGGGTTTACGGCTGTAAAACAACCGCGCAGAGCTCAATAGAAATTTAAAGCCCCTCTTTGCCTTATTTTCCCCCATTGCTAAGCAGAAAGTACCTGCCTCCTTTTGCAGAGAAGGTAACAAGTCTCCGTGTCACTGAGTGCTCTTTCAGGCTGTGCTAAGGAGCAGCGTTCAGAAGTGGAGGTGATAAGATGGCATTAGTCAGGGTTGCTATCAAGGGATATCACCCCAAGACCAAGAACATGCAGAAATTAAACTTCTGAAGCTTTTTGTGCCTTCCAGTGGTGCTTTTCTGTGACTCTTGCAGGCTAGATGGCAAGTTTGTGGAACTGTTGCAGACAGTGCTATGTTTGCCCAAGTGCCCAGAGCAGATTCAGCTGTTATGTGCTGCCATCCTGAGAGAGATGTCACCTTGCAATGATCTGATCCTCTCCTGTGCTGACATTCAAGATACAAAGCTCCTGAGCCTGGTGTCCTCCGTCCTTTTGGCACAGGTAAATGACCTGTCAAGTGGGAAATCTTCCTCTCCTTGATAGGGATTCGCTTTCTGATTGTTCTCTGTTTGCTGAGCTCAAGGAGAGCAAAAATCGATTGAAAGTATCTAGGGAAAAAACATATGCATTTCCTTGTTAATTTAAGGGACCTAACTATTCTGCTTTGCATAGGAAAAAATGGTAACTTTGTTGTATTTAGTGTTTGGCAACAAAGACTGCTTAAAAGTGTGCAGTGTACAGACCTGTAAGGCAGAAAGGAACATTTCGGTGCTCGCTGCTATGGCAAGCTTGTTATAGCTGCCTGAACCTGGAGAGCAGAAGATTTGGGAGTGGATTTATTGCTAGCACTTTTTATGCTACCAGCTTTCATGTTCCAGTGTAAAACAATATACATAGAACCTATAAAACACGTGAGGCTATAAATGTGGATAGGGCTTCAAAGATTTAGCTTCTCCGTGGAGGAGAAAATACGAGGACCTTCCTGTCTGGAGTGCAGCCTGCATTGACTGCCCTCTGGGGAGCGAGCTGGAAACTTTGCTTTCCCTTCTACTACTTCTTTTACTATTAGTATGCCTATTAAGGGTAAAATATCTTTTCTGAACCCTGCTGAAACTTCTTGTTCTGAGTTTCACTGTGCACTTAGGGACGTCTCTTCCATTTCTGATTGCTCCGCTGGGTCTTACTGAGCTAGAGGAAAACTGCGGCGTATTACTGATGTGCAGCCCTGCACAGCACCTCTCTCCCTTATCCAGCCCCGAGACTGTCTTGCAGTTCTGCGATGCAGAAACATACCCTGTGGGTTGGCTTTTGTCAGGTTGCAACTAAAACTGTGAAGAGATTTTCATCACTTCTTGATGGTACTAAAACTTGTTATGTTTTAGCCATTTCGGTGTCTCTTCTTTAACACGGGCTGAAACGAGCAGCAGCCACACTTCAGCAGAGAGTTTAAAAACATCTGTGTATTTTTTATTTGTCACTGCTTGTGTTCAGTCTGAGCAACAAAAGGGGTGTCAGCAACAGACATAAGCAGTCCCATCGTTTGCAGCGGGCTGCAGTGACATGTCTGCAGGAGGAGTGGTGGTGTCTCCTCCATTTTTCCTTCACTGCACAGATCCCCATCCCCGAAGCTCAAACTTCTTTGTCCTCGTGTTGTTCTGGTTGATTTATCCACATCTGCTCACGAGAGAAGCCCAGAATGCAGCCCCAGTCATGGGTGATGGGAAATTCCTCGCTGGAAGCCCACCTAGTTGCGTCTAGTGATCTGGTGTAAATCTGGCTATTGGATGGGGAGCATCAGAGCTCGGTGTTTGTTTGCTGCCTTCAGCAGCCAGACCCTGAGCCACAGAGGTGGTTTGCTTTTTCTTGGCATGATGATGGTGACATTCATGGGAAAGGAAAACTTGTGAAAAGTCTGTGTCCAACTATCATCTTGAACGAAGTTGTCTTGGATAGGGAGGTTTGACAGCATCTCTACAACGGCCTCCAAAAGAGGAAGCCACTTTGTTTTCCACATTATGAGGAGATGGACTAACCAGAGACTCCTAGAACATGTTACAACACTCCATTTTCTGTTTGTGCATTTCTAGTTCAACAACTGAGCTGGCAAACTGGCCACGTGGGGAGTAGTTACCCCTGGTGCTCTCTGCTCTGGAGTTGATGGGTCATGGTGTTTCAGTTGAAGGTGTCCGTTGCAGTTGTTAATTTCCACTTCAGGTGATGGTGTCCACAGATCCCTTGCTCCACCAAAGTAGTCTTCCCCACCTGGGATCTGTGAATTCACATTGCAGAAGATCTCTGTAAATTGTGGTAAAAGAGCCTGTGCTGTGAGTTCTTTTCATTTTTGACATTGGTACTGATGCCTGATGGAAGAGCAATAGTAGATCATCTGCCTAGCTTCACCTCTGCTTTGTTTTCAAGGGAAATAAGAAGGCTGAAGCGTCTGCTGTGGGACAGCGTGTTGTAAAAGTCCTCGAAAGAAGACTGCCTGAGGGTCAGAGTGCTCGGTACCTTC
Source organism: Jacana jacana (assembly GCA_013400555.1). Taxonomy (NCBI): domain Eukaryota; kingdom Metazoa; phylum Chordata; class Aves; order Charadriiformes; family Jacanidae; genus Jacana; species Jacana jacana. Next base: position 63,362 of record VZTM01001465.1, on the reverse strand, counting down.
TTCCTGTCCTGTCAAATGTCATCAGGCTTTCACCAGAATCTCTAACTGAAGGTAAATATACAGGACATCCTGAAATTACCATCTGGCTGTGATCTGCGTGGTGATCAGAAGCCTCTCTGAAGGCTTTGACTAAAAGTAGGACTTGGAAACTGCTGCTAAAAGTCACATCTTTGCCACAGGGAATATGAAATTCCTGGGTGAGGTATATTGTGTCACTGGAAAATGGAACTGGGCCTTTAGATCCTTTGTCCCCTTTTCAGGGCCAGTGTCTCTGTATGGGTTTGTATCACAGTAACATGTACCCTGGCTAAAGCTTCCACATGCAGTAGGAGTGTGAAACGGTAGCTGTCCTGTAAAGCATCAAGCAAAATGAAAGGTGGAAGCAGAGATGTGCCTGTGTATCTGTTCAAGAGAGGTCTGGTCTGGTACCAGAAGTCCTTGGTTCTAGCAGTCACTCCTGACTTTTAAGTCTGAGGAACCAGGCAAGACAATAATGAGTCTGACTTAGGGGTTAGGAGTGAGGAAAGGCTGCAGAGCTCTGAAATGAGCGTGAGCCATCCTGGACTCTGAAGCAGTATGAGGAAAACGGGGCATCTGCCTTGGGGTACCCATTTCTTTGCTGGCTGCTGGATCAGAGAGACCGTGATCTAGGCTGGAGGAAAGGCAGAGCCGCTGGGGGTGAGCAGGGCTGTGATGCAGAGACCGCTTCTCTGCCTGGTCTAGCAGTGACCCCGTGTCTTTCCTCATACAGAGCAGACCAATGTCATCAGTAAAAAGATGGCAGACTGGCTGAGGTATGCAAGTACTCAGCAAGGAGTCGCTCAGCCCTCTGGAGGCTTCTTCTCCACTCCCAGGACCAGACAAGTGAGTGCTGAGTTGACACAGACATCTCACAGGGGCATTTGTTAGTTACCTGCTGGTTTGGGTTCCCAGAATCAGCTTTTTGGGGGGAAATAGTAACCTAGAAGGGCTGCTGTTCTTTGTCACTTTTTGGAGTAATTGGTCAAGACACACAGGAAAGCAAAGTAGGGGGATTTTTAGCTCCAAGATGTAAGATTTCTGCTGTCCTTGTTCCTTGAAGTAGTTTTGAGTGGAGTCTTTTAGTGACCAAGTACCTCAGAGTAAAAGATGATTGCAAATGAGACCTGCATCCGGAGGGGACGGGGCGGGGAGGGGAAGGTTTGGAATGTTTCAGCTGGGGAAAAAAGATCCAATGTGGTTGGCTTTCCTCTCTTTGGATAACTGCCCCTGTGCAGCCCCATAGCACACATAAATGAGGGCTTCTTTTTTTTCCATGGAGCTTTCTTTGCCTTCTCACTTAGCTTCTCCCTGGGGTCTGACCTGCTGCATCTTTTCTCCCAGCCTGGTCCTGTCACGGAGGTGGATGGTGCCATTGCCACAGACTTCTTCACGGTGCTTTCAGTGGGTCAGTACTACACCGAGGACCAGTGGCTCAACGTGCAAGCCTTCTCCATGCTGCGAAATTGGCTGCTGTGCTATGGGGCCAAGGGCTTGAAGGCCCCTAATTCAGGTATGAACTGTAAGGTCTGTAACCCAGCAAGTGGCTGGAATATGAGCAAGAGTTCAGAGCTCTTGGGCTAGGAGCAGGGAAGCTTTGGGAAGGCATATCACCTCCTGACTGATCCTTACTCACCCTTTCGTGAGGAATTACTTGTTCAGTGAGCCCCCCAGTTTCAGGCAAAACCCCACAGGTCCCTGAGAAAAAAGGCCTGGGTGGTGGGAGACAGCATCTCCTTAGTGTTCTTGCAACATTCCCTTCTTCCCTGGACTCCTCCTCTTCGCGGTGCACCTGGGGACAGGCAACTCCCTCGCTGTTGCTGGGCAGCTGTGTGGGTTCCCCAGGACACGAGCTGATACGTGATAAATGTTATTCTGTAGATGACAAGTTGGGAATGGACAGGTCTGTTATGTCCATGGACTCAACTACATCCACAGCTGGTCGCCTGCTTCCTCCAAGGGACCGTCTGCGGGAGAAAGCCTTTGAGTACTGCCAGCGCCTTATGGAGCAGAGCAACCGACGTGAGTCTTGCCATGAGCCCTCCTGGTAGCTTCCTGATTCACTTCCTCTTTGGGCTGAGATCTCACTCCCTCAGTCCAGTCAGGCCCTAGGCACAGGACTGCTTGTAGCTGCTGATGTAAATAATTGACCAGCCCTAAGGTGGGGCATTGGGAGTGATTTGGAGGCAGTGGTCACGTTCTGCTTCCTGCCCTTGTTTTGCAGTAGAGGGCTGTGGAACTTGGTTCTCCTTAGCCTGAAATACAGATCAGTATGTCCGCCCTGGCCTGCAATCTGGGTTAGTGCTCAGACTGACAGCCTAATATTCCTGTTTGGTCTCAAAGTTTAACTTGGACTTCTTTCCCTGGCAGGACCTCTGAAGAAAGATGATGGAGACCTTCAGAAAGCTGTAAGTACACAGAGGTGGGGCTGAAGCTCTGAGAATTGTGGCTTCCCTTACGCTGATATGACTCTCTGCTCTCCTACAGTGTCTCATTGAGGCAGTGACAATCATAGACATCATCTGCAAACAGGACTCCTCCTACGTGTACCGTGCCATCTCCTTCCTGAAAGTCCTGCACAGCAGAATCAGTGGGGATGCCACTTATGCCAGGGCACTGCTGCCCATTGCCCAGTTCTTCCTGAACCATGGTAAGCTGTCAGCTCTCGCCACTCCCCCCATGGTCTGGTCTTGCATACTCTGAACACAAGCCTTTTGTTCTGGCAGTTTGCTGGCTGCCTGCATTGGTAATTCAGCGTTGGCTGCCTTCTGGGATGGGTGGTCCTGCTCCACAACACCCAGGAGCTGGGCTGGCCTGTGCTTTTTAGAAAAATATCACCCATATTTAGCTTAGCCCCTGGAGCCCATGTTGGCAGGGCTGCTGGGTGGGCTGTGGTCAGCAACGTGCTGTATCCTCTCAGGCAAAACGGCAGCTGTGGACTCCGATGCAATCTGCAAACACTTATTCACTGATATCCCAGCTCAGCTCTTCCACAACCCATCACTGGCCTTTGAATTTGTCCAGTTCTGCAAAGACAACACCCAGCTCTTCACTGAGACCTCCAGCATATTCAGGCAGAGCTTCCCAAATCTCTTCAAGGTACATCTTGCTGGAGCAATGTGGGAAAGAACCTGCAGCACGTTCCTTTTTGTGCCCCAGAACCTTCTGTTTGCCTTTCAGTGCACCCCAGGGCACTCCCTGTTCCTCCATGGCAGTGCTAGGGAGAGCACAGGCACGAAGGAGGGGCAAGAAGGACTGTTTTAAAAGCAAGTGTGTTTGAAGAGAGAGGAGGGCTCTGGGTGTAATTAGCGCTGCCAGTAGAGGGGAGTCTGCATTAGTGTTACTGTCAGTGGGCTGGGAAGGACAATGAGCACAGCACTTTGTTTCTGGAAAGCTTTAATAAGTTGCAGCTTGGCAGCCACTGAAACAGCTGCCCGATGTCTGTGTTGAGCTTCCAGCAGCCTCCCAGGTTGTGACCAAACCCTCAGACTTCTCTGGTTTTGCTTTTCAGAACTGACTTTCCCTTCCCTGTCCCAGTGGGTCACAGCATGAGAATCGTCTAGGGGTACGGTGGAGTAGCAGGGATAGTACAGCAGTTTGTGCTTGTTCCTTGCAGTTCCTGGCGTGGAACAGCCCACCCCTTATCTCTGAGTTCGTGGACCTTCTCCCGTTTCTGTTGGATCCAAGCACAGCCATTGAGATCTTCCATTTGCTGCTTGACCTGCCCTGTTTGACTGCAGCTCTGGACGTCCAGCTGAGGTAACGCTGCCTTCCCTTCCTCTTGCTAATCCAGGTTTTGACATTGACCATAGCCCAGTGCACACTTCTCTGAGCCTCAGCTGCCCTCTGGCTGCTGCTGTCACAGAGTGAAACAGCATCTGCTACAGTCCAGTTAATACAAAGCTGCACAGATGTCAGCCCAGTTTTTAGTAGTGTGTGGTGCATTGGAAGAGGAGGTGACTGGCTCTTGCCCTTCAGTACTGGACTGTCTTTGGGACTCAGGGAGCTGTTGTTGCTTTCCTCTCCATATCCAGCTTCACATGTGTCTGCTGGGAGCCACCACTTCAACACGGAGGTGTGGTCTCCCTGATCTGACCCCTCTTTTATGGCTTTGTGCTCCTGGACTCATACAAGGGCTCCTTCCTGAGGTGATTAGGAACTGTGAGTCTCCAGGAAGGTGGGATACAAGTGGGACAGACTGTCAGTGCTGCACCTCAGCTCTTCCTTGTCTTCCCTGGCATTAGCAGCTTTTTTAGAGTGTGCAGAAAAGGGAGTCATCCTAGAGGCAAGATGTTGGTGGGCTTTAGTGACCAAGGGATACAGAGCGACATTTTCCCTTTCCCAGGAGTGATACAGAAGCAATTCTGGAACTGTTGCCTGAGCCCAGGAGATGTGTTTTTATCATTTTTATCATCAGGATGATAGTTCTCAGGCTTCCAGAGGGCCTGGATTAGACCAATTTGCTGTCCCCGTTTCAGTGAAAAGGGAGTTATTCCATTGTTGAGGACCCAGCTATGCCCTGGCCCATTATCCTAACGCAGCGTGTTCTGTCTATGCCTCCTGCTAGGTCAGCTGCTCTTCCTACCTCCGAGAGGGCTGCCTGTGACCCAGCTGTGAAACCCACCACCTGCCTGGAAGCCTTTCGCCATCCCCAGTACAAGAATACATTCCAGTATCTTCTCCGCACCAAGTCTGCTCCCGAGGAGACTCAGGAGAGGTAGGAGGCTGCCACAGTGGTTTGGTTCAGCCATCCAGCTCTAGGAGGCAGCACTGGAATTGCTGGGAAAGGCATAGCTGCTCTCAACTGGGGTGAGGTGGGTTTGGTCTTCCCTGTGCTGAGCTTTGCCAAGCACTCAAAGGCATTGTGTTGTGGGGACAGGGAAAGGCGGCCAAGAGAGCAGCTGGGAACAAGCCTTCAGCAGTAACTTTTCTGTTGCCTGCAGGCTGATTCCACTTCGGCAGCTCCTGGGATCACTGGCCAGCAGTCCAAGGGTCATGCAGTGTGCGGAGACTGTCCCTGTCTTGCTGGAGCTCTTCTTCAGGGTGGTGGCAGAGGTAGGCCCTTTTGGGGGAAGCTTGGCTCCCAAGCCGTGCTGCCGGGATCTCCTGTTACGTGAAGAGCAGTCATGGAAGCAAAAGTGTTAAAGACACTGCAGCGTCAACAGTGGGAGGTGTAAGGGGGGGGTGGGATGGTCAAATACTGGCATGAACCAGTATTCTTCCACTGGAGAAACAAAAGCTCTGTGGTGTGGTGTCAGGCTTCGCGCTGGTCTCTCGACCAGCTATAAAGCAGGTGGGTGAGAGCAGATCAAGTGCCTGAGACCTGCTCTATGCACTTCTCCACTCATGCCAGATCAAACTGTTTCTGCCCCAACCGTCTTACCTGGCTGCTTAGTTTGGCTTTTGGCTGCTGGAAGTCACTGGTGTTGCTTAAGCGAGGGCTGGTTTTCAGTTTGCAGATGGGCCGCTGATAAACCAGCTGGTGGTGCTGCTGCTGCAGAGGAGCGACCAGCTCTATGAGGTCCCAGCGTTTAAAGATGATGTGTACAGGTGAGAGAACAGCAGGGCCAGCCAAGCTCCCAGCCCTTCTGCTGGCTACAGCCTGGCATCCCAGGGCATCCCAGGAGCCTTTTCAGTTGTCGCCCAGTCCCTGCTGTGACATATCTTTAGAGGGGACACCTTCAGCCCTGCTGGAAGCATCCTTAGTGTACAGCTGTTTTTCCAGTGGCCAGGTGGTGCCAGCACCTCCTCAGTTTGGTGATGACCATCTTGCCCATGGTGTGAGCTCTGCCCTTCTCTCTCCTCCAGGGTGCTGAGCTCACAGCTGGTGATGCTCTGCAAGCTGCGCCCTGCCCTTGTGGTGGAACTGTCCACCGAGATTTTGGAGTTCTCGGGAACCGTCAGTAACATCCAGAACAAGGAGCCCATCTTCACCCACCTGGTAAGCAGGGCCTGCCTGCTTCTGCCACAGGTTGCTCCAACTGTGGTACAATTTGTTGGTCACCTTCCCTTTCCTCCTCTCTTTTCTCCTAGCATTAACTAATCTTATTGGCTGTTTCCTAAAAACTATTCGATTCCCTTTCCCTCTGCTTGCCCTGAGCACGTCCGCCTTTGCTTCAGGTCTGGGCCGTTGGAGAGTACCTGTCTGTGTCCTACGACAAGCGCTGCACCGTGGAGCAGATCAGCCGGTTCTTTGAGACTCTGGAGGCCATGCTGTTCGAAATCACCCAGCTCCGGCCACTCGCCAGCACCCCCAGCTATGCGCCCCGTGCCATCAGTGTCCTTATGGCCACCTTGACCAAGTTGGCAGCTCGCAGCCAGGACTTGATCCCCAGGTGAGGAGGGATGGTGGGGAAGAGCAAAGGGCTGAAATGTGCTGATCTCACAGTTCCCAACACAGATGTTTGCTAGTGTTAGATCAGCACGTTCTGACAGTTGATGGAACCTGAAACTGAAACGGGATAGAGGAAGCGAGCTCTGGAGGAGCAGGATTTGGGGAAGTGGGGTTCATCTGCTGACAAACGCTCTGTGTGTCAGGAGGAGGGGGTGGGTAGCATCTGGTGTTCACCTACCACAGTCTTTTGGAACACGCAGGCTTAAGTAGTGACCTTGCGTGGTGCAGAGGTCCTGCCAACTGATGTCCGTGTCCTTCTCTCCTGCAGAGTGTCCATGTTCCTGTCCAAGATGAGGACGTTTGTGCAGAACCCAGCTGTCACCTCTGTTTACTCCGAGGAGGACCTTGAGGAGATCCTTATCCGGGCAACTGAGCTCATGAACCTACTGAAAATGCCAAGTGTGGCTCAGTTTGTGTTCACGCCGCCCGTGGACGTGGCCAGCACACGGTTTCAGAAGGAGGTGAATGAGACCCTGCCTTTTGCCCTGAGGATAGTCACCCGGCTCCTAGAGCCAGCTCCTGGTTTCATGCCAGGGTGAGGGCCTGAGGTTTCTGAGAGGCTCTGGCCTCTGCTGTAGCTCGTTGGACACTGCTGATGCTCAGGGTCTGAGGCCCTGCTTTGAACTGGAAATGAGGAACAAATGATTGTGAACAAAGCAGAAATCAGGAATAAGTAGAGCTGAGGCAGCTCTTCTGGTCTGGGGCTGTTTGTGTTTCTGTTTCTTACCGCTCCTTGCTTCTTTATCTCCTGAGTTTGTCTTACCTCTCCCTGGCCAGTAGGGATTGAAAATCCCAGTGCATTTGGGCGAATGTGACAGGAGGGTGAGTGCATGCATTAATACCCTGCCAGCTCACCGTGCCCCTTTGGAGACAGATTTCTTCCCTCCTCTCCTCATTTCTCCCTTGCTCTGCCTCTCCTGCCTGCCCTGCTTTTATTGCCATTTTATTTTTTCACCAAGCAAAGGCTTGTGCGAGGTGGAGGAAGCAGAAGTGACTCTGCTAAGTCTGCTGTGAGCCCTCGCTCCTTTTCTGGCTTGTGCCATCAGAGCGAAGGTGCCGAGATCCAAGAGACAGCTCCCAGGCGGGAGCTTAGAGAGATTTATTGATCCAGTTTATTTTTGACACCGAGAGCACTTCTTTAACATACGTCAGCCCCGTGTCGGCCAGGCGCCATGCTGTGGCCTGGGTCTGCGTGAGGAGTTCATACACGTTCGAGCTGTACAGTATTAACAAAGAGGGAGAAGTAAATGCGTCCTTGTTGCTCCTCCCAGGAGAAGCAAGCCCTCGTGCACGGGTTTATTTACAACCTCTTTCCATACATGACTGCACTGTCTAGTGCAGACCAACCCCCCCCCAAGCCCTGGCTCGAGGGGAGCGGGGAGCGCATGCAGTTCGCCACGGGGTTCTAGGTAGCCCCACTCCTGCCCTGCAAACCTGCCGAGCTCCACGGAGGACGATGAGGCCACCAGACCTACTTGATTCCAAGTCCAGTGAATCACCAGGGGCCCTGTGGTGTCCTGGGCCAGTGCTGGGTGCCTGGCAGGGCCGAGCTGGTGGCAAGGAGGGGTGAGTTGTTCTTAGGCCCGTTGGTGTGAGCGTGGCCTCGCGGAGAAGCAAGGCACTCGTGTCTCGGTGAAGGGCTGTGCTGCCCTGCAGAAGGCAAGCCGGGCTGCGCTGAAATGCAGTTGTGGAGTGCTTCCCCTGCGTGGATTATTCCGACGTGCCTCTCCTCCTGCAAAGTGCCAGGTCTTTAAGCACGGGAACCAAAGCTACAGCTGTGCAGTGTCTGAGGTTTAATTAAGGCCAACCCTGTTAAGCATCCCTTTTTTTAGCATCGCAGTCCCGGGAGCGCTGTTGTTGTGAGATGTTGTGGGAACACCTGATTTGCTGCCGGAGCCCAGGCGGTGCTGGTTTTAAGCACAGGGTGTGATGCAGGGCTTTGCAGCAGGGCTGGTTTAATAGGGCTGGGCTAAACTGGGTCTTGGTATCTCTCTGTATGTGGAAATCAGGTCGGGTTTATCCCGTTAACGTTGCTAAAAGCAGAGGAGGGAGGACTTGGCAGGCGGGAGGCTGGGTGTGCAGGGACCGGCCAGCCGCACGATGGAGCTGCCAGCTCGGCTCTGCTCCCTCTGTTGCCTTTGGCAGGAGAGTCACAAAGCTGACTTTCCCCCCAGCACAGCTTTGGGAGATGCCCTGAGGTGGGCAGGAAAGATGCGGGGGCTGTACAGGGGCCTGGGGAAATTCTCCGCTGGTGAATGTCCCACGTCACTGGGTCAGCCTTGGGACCTTCTGCCAGCGTGGTGGTGCCAAAGCAATAAATCTGCCACCTGAGCAAGGGCAAGAGAGTCGTCTTCTTCAAGGGGCTCCCCCAGGGAGCTGCTGGTGGTGTCAGCCCTTTGCTGTGGCTGCTTCCCAGCCCATAGCAGGGCTGGGGGCAGCTTTCTTGTAGCCCAGCAGCAGAAAGGCACCTGACTTAGGGTATGGCACCATGGAACTTCACTCCTATCCATGGATCCTGCTTGGAATCCTGATCCTGGGGCCTTCTGCTGCCTTTTACCACCCCTTTTCCAGCCTGATGTGCCAGCACCTCAGGTAGCCACTGCCACAGCGAAGCCCAGACCAGTCCTACATGCTCCTCTTCAAATCCCAAAGGTGTTTCACGCCTTCTGCCTGCCAGCGGGAAGGTTCATGCAGGGCTGCCTGCCTAGAGGAACAGAGGAACCTGCCCACAGCCCCCCATGGGGGGAGCACCCCCTTCCTGCCCCCTGCCAGAGGGGATGAAAGAACGGGGAAGCTCCTCAGAAGGGTGACATAGAGGGTAAGCTGAGGCTGGGCAATTGATCAGGAGTGATGGTCCCAGCCAGTGCGGTGGGAGAAGCGTGCACCACCCTTGCATGTCCTTGTCATCCACTGCAGCGCAGGGCCAAGGCGTCGAAAAGCAAATTGAGGACAGTTGTGGAGTCCTGGCCCTCCCTCCTGCGCTCCAGGCTCCCCAGGGTCAGCCTTAACCAGAGCTGCACCCGCAAGCTGCTGCCCAAGGACCCTTGTACCACAAGAACTAGGAGGAAGAGGAGCTGGAACTGATTTTTTTGGCTATTTCCATGTCTGACTTGGCAACCAGAAACCTCAGCTTTTTCCCTCCGGAGCGGATGAGTTCCACTGCGCTGCAGAGGGAGAGAAAGAAGGGGTGAATCCTGGCTCCCCCCAGCCTTGCAGCTCCCCCCACTCTCACCCTCCCTCCCTCCAGGAGCTCTTTGCTGCAAAATAGCTGAAAAATCTGGACTCGAGAGTTAACTCCCGCGGTGCCAACACCAAACCAAGCCTTCCAGCAAGGTGCTGCTCACCTCTGGTAGTCTGCCCCGATGAGACTGGTGCCGTTGACAGCCAGGATGCGGTCCCCAATGGAGAGCCTGCCATCGGTGGCCGCCGGGCCCTCCTCGATCAGGGTGCGGATGTAGATCCCCGGGGAGCAGAGAGGAGTGTGCTGTTGGCAGGGAAAGGCAGTGAGCGACCAGCCAGGGCTGGGGTGGGGACACAAAAGGTTTGAGGTCCCCAAGGGCTGAGGTCCCCGGAGCAGGGTGACTCTCCCCAAGTGGGTGCCTGATGCCAGGTGGGACCTGGGGGTCACTGGGGAACACCATGGCTGGGTGCTGGGGATGGGGTCACTAACAGGAGTGGGAAGGAAACGCAAACCTTCAGTTTTATATCAATTTATACACAGAAAGGAGAGGTGGGGGCAATCTTCTCCTTCAATTTAATTAAGAAGAAAGCATCGTTAGCCTGCAGCCATCTTGGGATGGGAGCTCTTTGCTCATGACTGTGCCAGGGGCTCAATGATGCCCTGTTTCCTACTGACTAATGTCCTGCTGGGAAGGGCCACTTAGTAATGAAGATCCACCTCCACCAGTCGCTGGCAGAGCTATTCTGGCACCCTTTGAGCCTCCCTGCTCCCCTCCGCTTCCCTCACCACCCGCTGAAGCATGGAGGAAAGACCTCGGCTGAGTCATTTTCCTTCCACAGGGGCCCTGAGCCCATTTGTACTCTCCAGCTGCAGGACAGCTGTGATGGACTTTGTGTGCATTGCACGCATCCCAGGAGCAATCTGCTTCTCCCTAGAGACAACTCTGTGCCTCTTTTTTCCCCAGGAGAAGCAGCCTAGCTCCTGTGGGAAGCCATTAGCTTCTTTCCTGGTTTTTTTGGGGGTATAAAACATGTCCTTTGTGTCCCTCTCCAGTTATTTGGAGGGGCATCATCCCTGCCCCGTGGTCGGTGCCAACTCACCAAGCCGTCAATCAGCCCCATCCCCAGCCCGATGGGTCCTCTCTCCAGCTCCACCACGAAGACGTAGCAGAAGTCATCCGTGGCGGAGCTGCGGCTGGATGACTCCGGCGTGGGGTAGTCATAGGGGGTGGGCGAGCATCCTGGCAGCAGAGACACCCGCTTAACTCTCTGCCATCACCCAAACCCAGCCTCACACCCTCCCACAGAAAACTGCCCCCCCAAAGCCCCATCACAGCTGACCCAGAGCTGGGTTCCTGCTGGGGCGGGAGCTGGATGAGATGCTCTGTTGGCTCCCACCTGCCCATCCCCTGCAGGAACCAGGGAGAGCTGCACAGAAGGGCAGCAAACACCCTCATCCTGCACCCCCAAAACAGGACAGCACCAGCTTTTGGTACCTTCAGGGGTGCTGCCTTTGGTGCCGTTCAGCCCATTCCTCCGGGGGTCCTGCAGCCCTTTGCCAGTGTCTTGTGGGGACTCTGGGCTCCCGGAGTCGAAGTTGAGGGGGGTGGTGGGGGGCGTCAGCAGGCAGGAGGGGTCTGAAGGCGCTGTGCCAGCCTTGGAGGCTGGACCCCTGCCCAGCTGCAGCTGCTTGAGCTTCTCCTGGAGCTGGGGCTCGCTGGTGGAGGGCTCGTAGGGGCAGCCATTGGTGGCCAAGCAGAGTGGAGGGGCCTCCTCTGCCTCCAGCTCCGTGCAGCCCCCCAGGGAGCAGAAGTCCTCCTGGGTGATGAAGTTCCCCAGAGCAGCAACTGGACTCTCGCTCACCTCCAGGACTTCTGGTGTTGCACATGCCTCTTTCTTAAGAAGGAGAAAAATCCTCTGTGGGACTCCCCGCTGTGTGTGCTTCTCACCCCCTGCCCACACCTCACCACCAGGCAGGACATCTGCCGACTCCAGCCAAAACCTTGGCAGCTCAAACACCCCCAGGGCTTGTCCTGGCTTCCCAGCACAGCTCTCACACCCCCAGTTTTGCAGCCAGGGCTGTGCTGGGGACACTCACAGCCAGCTAGGAGGGGATTGCTGGCCATGTCCCTGCTGGGGAATGTCATTAGAGGGGGACACGGGGAGGGCAAAGCTGCTCCCTGTGGCCCCAGGGTTGGGTGACACGGCCCCCCAGGGTGATGGGAGGAGGCAGGGTGCTGCACCCTCAGGCAGGTGATAGGAAAGGGTCGGGAGAGGAGAAGGGGACCCGTTGGAAGGACATCCTCCCCAGGGAGCTGGATGGCAGCTGAGCTTAGCACCCGCAGCACGTCTCCCTGTGCTTTACAGGCATTAGCTAATTAGTGCTGTTGTGCCTGGCTACAGAGGTAAGGCGCAGAGCAGGGAGGATGGTGGGACGTGCAGGGAGAAAGGGAGTGCTGCCTGAGGAGATCCCCTTATCCTGCCTCCTCCCCGCTAACGAGATTGCCTGGACAAGCATGTCCTTCCCAGTCACCTTCCTGCACCCCCAGGCTGGGGGATTAGCAACACTAATCCTTCCAGCAGCTCTACAGGAGGGCACTGCCGCGGCTCGGGGCTGCAGGGGTGGGCAACAAGCCCTTGGCACCAGGCTTGGAGGGGCTCCAGAGGGACCTGGGACCTTCCTGCCCACCCAGGAGAGGAACTGCCCCTCCCTGGGGTACAGGCTACCTTTGGGGGTGCTGAGCACGGCCCCTCGCCGGCATGGGGGGTCTTGCTCTGCAGGCTCCAGAGGAAGTGGCGGATGTACAGGAGGTGCCGGTAGATGTTGTCATCCAATGTCTCCACCTCCAAGTCCACTTTGAAGCCCCCACTGGGCAGGATGATGGGTGGGTGGTTGTCGAAGGACTCCAGCACCTCATCTGAAAGGCAGAGGGAGGGAGGAAGGGAGGCTAGTGCTGGCCCAGGCTGCACCCCGCTCCCGCATCCCAGCTCTTGGCTACATGCGATCTCACATCTGGGGACACATGGGGACATGGGGAGCTGTGAGGCAGCAGCATCCGTCACTGGGGAGCACAGAAAAGGTCCCAAACCCTTCTGAGAGCATTTTCCATCCTCTACAATAGCCAAATCACTGGACAGTGGTTATTCCAAATCAATGCAGTTTCTACAGGAGCCCCAGGGAGGTGAAGGGAATTAATTGCCCATTTGGTTTGTATATAAAAACCTTGGAGGGAGCCTGTGGGTGACCGGAACACGGTGACCAGAGCAGGGCTGGGCATGATGCCAGGGGCTCACCGGGCTGGAAGGTGGCTGGGCTCTCCTCCTCACCAGGCTGCCATGCTGTGATGCAGCCCATGTCCATCACTACCTGGCACTGGCTCAGCACCCGGTGGAGCTGCGCGGGGCTCAGCGCTGGGAACTCGGCTCTCAGGGACGGCCAAGTCATCTGAGTGAGGACACAGAGCACGAGGTGAACAGCAGAGGTGAGAAACTGCTTTCTCCCAGGGGCGTGGGTTCAAGAGGGGGACGGGAGGGAGAGGCCAGGCAAGATGGAGTGAGCCTGAGCATCCCCTTGGTACTGCCCACCCACCACCCTGTGACAGGCTGAGGGGCCACATCGCTGCACGGACCACCCCAAATGCTGAGCTGGGGTCTCTCCTGCCCACCCCGACACTGTGAGCCCCCAGAACCCCCTCACCTGGACCAGCTGGGAGCCGGGCATGGCCAGCAGGTTGGCCACACTCGCGAGTTTGGCGAAGAACTGCTGGGCCAGCTGCTCGAAGCCAGCCCCGCGCAGCCACTCCAGCAGCAGCCGCACGCTGGCCCGCAGCTTCACCCCCTGGGACCAGTGGAAGCAGCCAAGAGAGGAGCCTGTGGAGGCAGAGCATCCATCAGCACGTACTGGGGAAATAGCCCCCTTGTCCCCCCCCATTCTTCTGCTGGAGCCCAGACCCTGCCTGAGTGCAGCTAAATAAATCCAGGTTAATGTCCCCAGCATCCCCTTCTATGAGGACAGGCTGAGAGTTGGGGGGGTGGTGGGTTCAGCCTGGAGAAGGGAATGCTTTGGGGAGACTTTAGAGACCCTTCTAGTCCCTAAAGGGGCTACAGTAGAGATGGGGAAGGTCTCTTGGATCAGTATGTGTAGTGATAGGATGAGGGGCAATGGTTTTAAACTGAAAGAGGGGAAATTTAGACTGGATATTAGGAAGAAATTCTTTGCTGTGAGGGTGGTGAGACCCTGGCCCAGGTTGCCCAGAGAAGCTGTGGCTGCCCCATCCCTGGAGGGGTTCAAGCCCAGGTTGGACAGGGTTTTGAGCAACCTGCTCTGGTGGGAGATGTCCCTGCCCAGGGCAGGGAGGTTGGAATTTGATGATCTTTGAAGTCCCTTCCAACCAAAACCACTCTGTGATTCTATGATCCTGTAGACCTAACTCCTCATGTTGGCAGGACTTTGCCAGTCACTAACAGCAGGCAGGGGGGCCGCCTTGTCAATTAGGTCTAATGAGCACCTCAGTTACAAAGCAGGCAGTGATTGTTTATTAACGAGCTGCCCCTCCAAACTGCTCTCAGCCTCCTCTGCTGAGGCTCAGAAGGGCAACACTCTTATGGGGGGGTGAGGACAAGACATTTGTGGGGTTAAACCCCTCCTGGGAATGGGGAAGCAGCAGCTAGGTCTGAGCCTGCCCTCCCCATAACAGCGCTGAGACCTGCCCACCTCCAGCCCTCTCAAGCTTTCTGAAGCGCCCTCCCTTCTGTCCCCCCCCCAAGGTGGCACTGGGATAGACTGGAGGGCCTCCCCATGGGCTGATCCCCTATGGGTTACCCACTCCAAGCTAGGTGTTGGAGGAGGACTGACCCTTGTCCAGGAGCTGGTTGAAGAGCAAGGTGTTGGAGAAGAAGAAGAGGTAAGCAAACATCTGGGAAGTGATTTCTGGGTGCACTTCGTACTGGCGGAGCAGGTCCAGGGCCGCCTGGTAGATGAGCACAACCTTGCGGAGCTCCTCGGGCAGCGGGGGGGACGCTCGCCAGCTCTCCTGGCACTCATTCTGGAAGGGGTTGCACTCCAGCAGGGCAGGGAGGGACATGTACAGACACTGCGGGGAGAGCACATTGGTTTAGGGGGTGGTTTGGTGGTTTGGGGGCTTTTTTTGTTGGTTTGGGGTTTTGTTGGGGTATTTTTTTGCATGAGCCAAACCCTTCTGACCCCCTCACCCCCACCAGCCCAGCAAACCCCTCTGGTGCTGCTCCAGCGCAGGGCTGGTCCCGCTCACCCCCTGCCTACACGCACTCCGGCATTGCACAAGTGTTTCAAAGTAATAAAAAGCAAAAAATATGAATGTGTCTGTCGCTTTTAGCAGTTGCAGGTGACAGCAGGGGACAGCTCAGGGATCTGAAAGCTGACCTGACCCAGGCCCATCAGCTGGGCATGACGGCGTGAGTAAAACCGGGACTGACAGGGACCACCTTTCCCTTAAACAGGAGAGCAGCCCCTAGAACCCCCCTCTGCCTGGGCGAAATGATTCGGTGAGCAGCAGCGTCCCCTGCGTCCCTCCTGCCGCCGTCCCGCACACAGCAGCCTTTCTCCTGCCTCACACTGCCCGCTCTGTTCCCTTGCTCCCGATGCCGCCCGGTGTTGGCGGTCCAACGGCCACGGTCCAGGGGCCCCTTTCCATCGTGCCCTGAATGGCACCATTATGCCGTGCTGGCCCGAGCCAAGCAGCTCTCCCCAAACGCCTCCCCGCCCCGAGCCCGGCCGCTGCACTGCGGGCAGGGAGACACGCTGCAGTAATTCAATACTTTTCCTGGGCTGTGACCAAAAATCGGGGCACTTCAGCCCAAAGGAAAACACCTCGGTGTGACACAACTGCCAACAAGTAAAAGCTTACCAAAAAAAAAAAAAAAAACAAACAAACCCAAAAAAACCCCAACCCCACAACCTTCCTGCGCAGCCCAGGATGCTCGTGCCAGCCCCGTGGGATGCTGCCATCCCTCCCGGGGAACATGTACCTTGGAGATGTAGTAGACACACTGCTGGAAGGTGTACATGATCACCTCCTCCAGCACCGTCATGGCCTCCTCGCTGGCTGTGATGGTCGAGGAGAACAGAGACTCCTTGGAGCCTGCAGGGTGGAGAGAAAAAGGAAGGGTGGGGGAGTAAACCCACAGCAACAAGGCTGAATTCACCACTCCCCAAATCCAGGAGGTAGGGGTTATTAGTGCTCCTGAGCTGGCATCACCACCGTGGCATCCTCCCAGGAGGGGCAAAGAGCCTTCCCTCATCCCAGAGCACCCGCCTGCCATCTCCCAGGGCTCACACTGCCGCTGGCATGGGGGGGCTTTGCCCCAAAGGCAGCCCAAGGCTGCACCCCTCCTTCCAGCAGCCTCTCTGCCCTATGGATGCTTTAACCTGCTTGACAGACCACTTTTGAGGCTGATTTAACCCCTTTTGCTTTTTTGGTTTTGGTTAGCACGAACACAGGCTCAGTGGTGAGCAATTCTGCAGGGCTGCCTGCAAATCCCAGTGCCCCCAACAGCAGCCAGTGGGGGGGGGGGAGGGGCAAAAAGCCACCCCCGAGGCATTAACCATGAGCTGCTGGGGTGGAAAAGAGAGGCTCAGCAGCCGACGCGGCACGATCTGGCCCTGAAGCCAAGCAGCACTGTGGCACCGTGCGAGGTTGCTCCTCCTCAGAGATTACCCCAGCCTGCACTGCAGAGACATCCCTGCTGATGAGCATTAGGGGGAGGTTAAAGGAGCATCTCGGGGGCCTCGTGATCAGGGATTAGTGGAGCAAAGTCATTCCAGCCAGAGAAGTGAGCAGGGCACTGCATCCAGCCCTACCTCTGATGTCCAGCTCCTCCTCCATGCTCTGGATGTAGGTGGGTGATTTCTGCTGAACAAAGTAGAGGACCTCGATGGCGTTGGCCATCCAGAAGATGATGTGCTGCAAGTCTGGGAGAAGGTCTGTGATGGTGAAGCGGGACAGGGTGGCAGGGTCCTGGCTGGGGAGACACAGCTGGTGTTACGGCTGCTGCTCCTCAGCATCCCCACTCAAGCTTTTGGGGAGAAAAAGACCATCCTGGGGCAATGCAAGAGCATCCCTTCACCCCCAAGCTCAGCACCCCTTTAGGAGGACACTTTCTAAGCAAAAATCTGGTGGTTCCTGCTCTGCAGGACAGCAAGGGGACCCTGTGGGGATCAGACTGGCCAAGGGTCATCAGCTGGGCATGAGAGCGTGAGTAAAACCGAGACTGATGGGGACCACCTTTCCCTCTTGCTTACCCTCTTGCGGTACCACTTTTTTGGGGGGATTACCCCTAATAGAGCTGAAGTGCAGTGAATACTCATGGCTGCAGAGCAGCTCTCCCTGAGAAATATGTGCTGCTCCTGCCAGCTCTGGATGGTTAAATCCAGCCCGCCTGTGCTGGGCTGTTCAAAAATAAAACAAAATAAATAAAAAGCATCTGGGAAGTTTCTCAACTGCTGAACTGCTTTTTCCTGCTATAGGAAAGGCCTGGGAAGCATCCTCAGAGCTTGTCCTAAAGGAGGGCTCATAGCAAACACCAACCCTTTCTCCAGATGCTGCTTTGGAGCCTGGATTTTGGAACTGTCTGGGAAGTCAGCCTCATACCCCACTGGGAGCCAGCTTCCCACACCACTGTGACAGACCCAAAGTAGTGCTGGGACACCGTGTGCCACCTGGTACACCGTGTGCCACCATCCTGGGACACCGTGTGCCACCATCCCCATCATCCACGCAGCACTGTCCCATTCTCACTCCACAGGGGCATCTTGACCATGAACAGGGTGAGACCCCACACTGGGGCCATCCCTGCTACATCCCTTGAGGACGCTGAAGCTACACATGCAAAGCTTTGGCCTGGTCCTGGACTGAAGAAGACCCCAGAGCTGCTGCAGGTCCTGTTCACCCCCCCACCAAAGCTCGCCTGCTTTACCAGCCCCACAATTTCCCAAGTGGCAGCCTTGCAGGCACCACGGTGGAGGGACCAGGGAGCTGAATGCATGGGATGGAGCAGGAAAATTCAGCAGGTATTGATGCTACCAGGGTGGTTTTAGCCAGCCACACATTCCCCTCACTCATAGAGGAAGAACTGGGTTGAATTCTCCCTGTTTTGGGGCAAAACAAGGATGGGTGGCAGGTTGCACTTACTGCTGGGACTGCTTCTCAGCCAGCTCCCGTGTCCGCTCCTGGCCAGGGAGAGAAGGGAAAGCAAAATGAAATCCAGTTAGATGGCCTGGAATGAGCATCAGCCCAACCAGCACTCCCTGCCGTGGGGGCCAGGCTGGGAGAAGCCCCCCACCACCCCCCTGGGGGAGATCCAGCAACACCCTCAGCCCCACCAACACCCCCGTCCCACCACAGACTGACCCACACTGTCCTCTGGATCATTTTGGCCACTTTGAGCAGCAGCTGCCCAAAGTCACCCGGCTGGAAGCTGGTGGCTGAGTGCTGGATGCAGAGACAGAGCAGGAAGGCGGGTGTCAGCTTGTGGTCGTCCCCCCCCGGCTCGATCAGGGTCATGATGCGCCGCAGAAGCACGTCCTCGGCTGCCGGCTCAAACTCCAGCAGCAGCTTTCTGCGGGGCGCCCGGGGGTCACCGGTGGGCAAGGGTCCCTGCTTTTTGGTGGCAGGGTCCTTCTCCTTCAGCAGGCTGCCACACGACCCACAGACGGGAGGGCCCTTGGGGACAGCGGGGTGCAGGGCTCGCAGCCTCAGCAGGGTCTGCGCCGGCAGCGGCTGTGCCTTCATGGGGTCCTTGTAGAGGAGCAGGTAGTAGAGACCGAGGGAGAGGAGGTCCCCGTGCCGCAGCACGACCGTCCGGGCCACCTCGGCGAAGTTGACAGAGATGCCAGCACCAGCAATGGGCTCCAGCACCAGCTTCTCCTCCGAGTGATGCCGGGAAGGTCGGAGCTTCCTGATGGTGCAGTGCAGGGGTAAGATGTCGGGGGCTGACAGGCTGATGCTGGGCTTGCTCGCCTGCGTCCTCTGGCCCACCGTGTGCTGCTCGCGGTTCAGCAGGTAAACCAAGCTGTCCTGCCAAGCGGGGAGAGGTGGCATGAACTGGGGAGGGAGAAGGGGGAAGGGACCCTCCTCCCCACTGCCATGCAGTAGGTGCTGCAGCCTGCTCTGTCCGTGGTTGCCCACCCTCCCACTGCACCTTTGCAGAGCAGAACAACCCTCCCTCCACCTCTCACTCTCTCCCCTTCCTGCAGCTACTTTTCCTTCCCATCTTCTCCCCCAGACTGCAGTGGTGCCTGACCTGGGGAGGATGGTGGGACTGTCCCCTTCTCCCCCAGAGCAAGCAGGTCCCTGCCCTGCCTGTCCCCCAACCCGCCTGCATGCCCCGAGGCAGCTCACATAACCACCCCGTGCCTCAGTTTCCCCAGCCCTACTAACGGATGAGAGTGGCAGTGCCAATGCCACCCTGCTGGAAAGCTTGAAACATCCAGGTACTCAATGGGGACAAGGTAGCCATTAACTTAAGCACTGTCCCAGTCCTTTCCAGTTCTTCAAGTGCCTCCAGCACTGGAGAGCAGGGGCTCCCAGACACGTTGGCTCCTCGCTGCCTCTCATTACGTTTGCCACTAACGAAGCAGCCAGGCAGGCCCTGGGCAGCTCAGCCATCACCCGCAAAACCGGGCCTCCCTTGTGCCAGGGCAGGGATGCTTTCCCTGTGCCAGCAGGGTTGGGGGGGGAGTGTCACAGGTCCTTGCTTCAGGCCCCCCGTTTCGCCCTTGGGGACAGCCTGGGGGACAAGGCTGCAAGTCCCAAGCTGGCTCTGCTCGTTTTCTAAAGGCTGCTACTCTTCCACACCACTGACCCCCATCCCAACCCCAGCAGCTCCGGCCATGCAAGCAGCCCCCCCCTGCCCTTCCCAGGGGTTTCAGGGGGTGGGAGGAAAGCGGGAGGGGGTTTGCTGGGGATGGGGGGGTGGTGGTGGTGGTGAGTGAGCTGGGAGGCGGCGCGGTGCTTACATGCTGCTGGCTGTAGCCCTGCAGGAGCAGGAGGTGCGGGGACTGGTAGAGGGAGTACCGCATGCTGCCGCCGCTCCGCGCCGCCGCCGGGCTCCCGCCGGGCAGGGTGGAACAGTGTCGCTGGAGCCCTTCNGCCCCCCGCGCCCGGTGCCGCTGCAGCTTCCGCGCTTGGGCGTTGATGCCTGCGGGGAATTTGGGGGAGGTGTGGTGAAGGTGTGGGGGAGTAAGCGGCGTTCAGACACCCCTCCGCCAACCCTCCTCGCCCCTCGCCCGGGACCTCCGCAGCCGCAGCATCCCGTGGCTGGAGGGATGCTGCAGCGCGGGAGAGGGGATGGAGAAGCTGAAAGCCACACACGCACCCCACCCCCCCCAAGGACTACGCGGTCCTCTGCCCTCCTCGAAAGGTGACACTAGGACACCAGCGCGCGGAGTTTTGTGCCCCGATGCCACCGCCAATAAAGGGGGTGCCCCAGCCCTCCCCAGCCCCCAAACCCCACTGACCAAGGGGGCAGCCTGGGCCGGGCTCAGCGTCTGCAGCATCCCCCCGGCAGCATGGCTGGGGGCGGGGGCTGGGGGGGGCGAGAGGAAATGTCTGCTAAAAATAAATTTAGCTCAGTCTTTGCAAATAAAAAGGAGGCTGGATGCTGCCTTCAGGCTTTCGGCACCCGGTGGCCACCAGCAAGCAGGAGCCACGGAGAGCCCCCCCAGCCACCTTCCCCCCACTACAACCCACCCCACCCCAGCATCAGCCAGGCATGAGAGTTGCAGAGGAGCCGGCCTGCCGCAGGAGCAAGCTGTAATTAACTTCTCCCGAGCATCAATTCGGGCAGAGCTGTCCGCAAGACGAATAGGAACTGGAGCCAAGGAATAGGCAATAGGCCTGGCTGAGCTGAAAAGCAGTTCCCCGGTGTGACATCCCCA
>VZTM01001465.1:10748-42829 GCA_013400555.1 Jacana jacana | reverse complement strand
GGGGGGGGGGGCGGTATGTGTCCCCACGGGCCCCTTCGTGCTGCAAGCCCTGCAGGAGGACTAAGAAGTTGTGGGTCTGACAGGCGACGCTCGTACCTGGGGTGATGGGCAGCCTCCTGGGAGCAGGTCACTGGCATTCAGGGAGTCAGGGAGGACGAAGAGAAGGGGGAAAAGCCTAAAGGATTGGCTTGCAGGAGCAGCACGGAGGAGGCAGAGTCCCCTGCTCACGGTTGTGCCGGCCAGAGAGAAGGCTTGGGCCGCTTTGGCCGGCGGGATTTGGGGACAGCCAGTGGGATTTGGGGATGGCAGAGCAGAGAGCCCAGTGCCTGAGGCTGCTTAAAGGGACACTCACAAGCTCAGACCCCAGAAGAAAAAAAAAACGTCTTCTGCCTTATTTGGTGAGGAATGGGCTGCAGGTTCTGAAATACATTTTTTTGTTTGTTTGTTTTAAAATCCAGCACTCCTTTGCTGGGAAAATGAAAGAGATGGGGATGGGGATGGGGAGGCGGGGGTGGGAGAAAATAGCCCCTCCTGTTTACATGCCTTGGGATTAGGGCAAGGCATGGCCAAGCAGCCCCGAACAGTCCAGTGCCCTCAGTCCTTCTTTAAAAGGCAATCGGCCCCGCTCACGTCCCCATCGTGGCCAGCGGCAGAGGACAGGACGCCTGCGTCCCACAGATGTGAAATCCAGGGGGTGTAACAAGCCTGCCTGGACAGGAGCACAGCCCAAGCCATGCTACTGGGGCTGCCAAAGGCCACCCCAAACACATCCGCAGGAGGCCCTGGCTCCCCACAGCAGCCCTGTCCCCAGCCCACAGTGTGGAAATGAGCCAAAGGGCTGAAGGAAGGCTGGGGTGATGCAGGTCCCAGCCCAGCCCGTGGGAGTGGAGGAGGAGAGGGGCCGGATCCTGGGGAGCAGCTATTGCTGGAGCTCATTGCCATGGGATGGAGCAGGAGCTGCCAGGACTGGGGTCCCACTGCCCAGAGAGATGCACCATCACCAGTCTCTTATCTAGGGGAAAGGAAGCTTCTGTATTTATTTTGTGCAGGGAAAAAAGCTGCTTTTTTACTGCTGATAGAGTCCCCGTCACAGGCTCCCCGCTAGCCCCAGAGCTGTGCTGGAAAGATAAACACAGCTCTTTTCCTGAGCATAACAAAGTCCCTCCATAAAATGGGGCGGTTTTGGGTTTGTTTTTTTCCCCAATCCTCTGGTACTGTTTTCTCTTCCTGAGCGTCTGCAGGCTATCCCAACCAAAATGCTGCATGAGTGTCCCCAACAGCGCAGCCGGGGCAGAGCTGGCAGCTGTGGAAGCCACATAGTGATGTGGATGGCAACGGGGCAGGATTGCACCCTGTCCCTTAGGGAGAGCTGGGCACCCTGGGCAGGGCCACCAGGTGTCCCCTGGCCAGCCCCTGCAGAGCTGCTGCCCTAAAACCATCTTGCATCCTGGGGAGAAACCTGCTGGCTGTGGTGCCTGGGATCTGTCTCATTTTTTCAGCCCAGGAAAGAGGTTCCCTTCTCCTGGCTGAGAAATAAATCAGTCAATAAATAACTGCATGGACCCCAGGAAAGGAGAAATGCTTTGAATTTACCCAGGAGGGGTTAACGCCGGGCTAGTCCTTCCTAATGTAATTGCTACGCAAACCCTGCAGGGAGCCCTCCCTGGATGCAGTCCTGCTAAGGTATATCAAAGCCAGATCCTCAGAGGTTCCCACCAGAGCATGTTTTACTATAATAAGCTTAACTCCTAAGTTTACCAGGGTGTGCTCGTGATGCAGCCTCCCAGGAAAGCCCCTGCAAGCTCAGGACAAGGTGCAAAACGGGGCTGGTTTGGAAGTGGAATGCCATAACGATGCCAAGTGCTGCTCCTCCCTCTCAGCACCCTCCAGTTTGTGGGTGCTTCCCCCAGATGGTCCCCAATCACTGCCTCATCGCTCCCCAAAAGGAGTGGGACCAGAGGAAGCAGTGAGAGAGGGTGTCAGCCTCATTTACTGCAGAGATGCTCTACCTGCACTGCTAATTAGTGGCATGAGGAGTGAGTGCTTTCCTCCCCAGTGAGAAGCAGCTAATAAACTAATTAGGATAATGGGTAACAGAGCAGATAAAACTCTTGAGCCATTTGTTAACAGGTCATGGATGGGTGTGGAGCCTTTCCCTCAGCAGGAGGGCAGGCAATGATGCACCAGCCTTTGTGACACCAGTGGTCCCAGCCCCGCTGCTCCAGCAATGCCCTGCACCAGGAAGGGCCCCCCAGGTATTTTGCTTTAAATGCTGCTTTGCAGCCTCCCCTGTGCTTGTTTTGTTGTTGTTGTTGTTGTTTTTTTCCTAGGGAGCTGCAAGCCCAAAGTCCCTTTATTTTTGTACAGATGCTGCATTTTCCACACCAGCGCCCCACCGCCCTGGGCAGGCAGAGGAGGCTCGAGGCTGGTGACAAGGGTGACCCTGATAGAGGGGATTCACAGTCGCTCCCCATCACACCAGGACTTTCTTGTCTTTTTTTGAAGTGCTGGATGAGGAGGAAGTAGATGACTCCCCCAGAAGCTTGTGGGTGGTTGGGAAAGTGGGGTCCCAGCCCCACAGCATCCCTTCAGGCAGTGCCACCAGGAGAGGCTGGCAACAGAGCCTGCCACCAAAATAAAGGGCTGCAGAAGTGAGACTTTTAATGGGTAAGGCAAATAAGGGCTGTGTGGTCTGCAGAGCAGGCAGCCTAAACAAATGTGGGTGGAGGTTTTTCTGTCTCGGAAGAGCTTGGTCAGCTATGGAAAATGCCCAAAGCTTTAAAAAATGGAGACTTTCCACCACCCCACCCAGGAGTGCTGAAACAAATGAAGCGATAACTACATTGAAAGTGTAACGGGATTATTTCCAGAGCCAGGGCACGCGATCCCGTCAGGAACTTCTCCATCAAAAATCACCAAAGGGTGCCAAGCCCAGGCCGGCTCGGTGCCGCGTGCTCCCATGTTGGGAAGCCTGGAGCCTACCTCTCCCCCAGCCTGCATGGGAGCCTTACCCTTCCCCACGGCTGCCATCCCAACCAGGATCCAGGCCACGGGGTGGGAATGCTGCTCGCTGCAGCCAAGGGGAAGAATTTGAGGCCAAGAGTTGAAGTGACCTTGGGCTCAGGCAGGGAGCTGCCACGTGGCCTTCCCCGCCGTGTGCTATAACCATCGCGCTTGGCTCTCGCCCTTTCCTCTGTTCAAAAGAAGCTGTTTTTAGAGTCACCTCTCTCCCAAAGTGCTTAAGGTTTCTCTGATCCCAGCTGGAGAAAGCTGAAGAGAGGAGCAGAGCATCCACCTCCACCGCTCCCAAGCCCCTTAGTCTCCACATCACAAGTGCAGCAAGATGGCACCAACCCTGTAGCATCCCCTCCCTCAGCAGACACGAGGACTGGACATGGTGAGGGATGGGGAGAGGCCTGTCTCACCAGTGGGTACCAGTGGACCATCTTGCACACCATTAATATGGGGCTGAGGGTTTTTTTCCACTCCTCCTCCATCCTTCCTGTCTCAAGGCAGGAGGTGAGCCTATCCCCAGCTCCTCGTGTTCTTGGGGACCTGCTAACTCCATGCTCAGATCTGTGGGGCACCCAGGCAAAAATCCCAATGGCAAATTGCAGCTGGCTGGGGCTCCAGCAGCCTCTGTTCCCCCCATGAAATGCCCATGGCTGGTTTCCTTCATGCCTTGTATCTGGGCTCCTTCCAGCCCTCATGAAAGCGGGTGGGGAAGGAGCCCAGTGGTACCGGAGGGGTTGGGCCACTTGTTCTGCTGCCGGTGGGGGAACCTTGGCTCTCATTTGAGGAGCGCCTGGGATAATCCTGCACCCTCATGAAGTTATTTTTGACAATTCCAACCCTTTCCTACAGGTGTGAGGAACCACTTGCTGACCATCCCTGGCTGACACCTGAGCCTCATCCAGACCCTTTCATCAGCAGGTCAGACCCTTCAAGGGCATCAAGCAATTAAAAAAACCCCAATTTTAGACCTTTCAGCCCTCATCCTTGCAGGGCTTTTAGCTGAGGGTGGAAGGAGGGAAAGTTTGTTACTCTCTGCTGGGGTCACTTATCCTGCTGGTTCCTAATGAACCTGCCAGCCCTGGACTCAATCAGGCACCTCCAGGGGGGTTCTCCTGGCCTATGTTGCTCTCTTCATTAGCTTTTCATTTTGCTGCTTGATTGCTCCTGCAGGTTTGCCCAGGGTATCTGGCCTGGGGGATGCCCCTGGGGAGATGGAGCAGGGGCTGTGGTGAGCAGGGCAGTGCTTTGCTGGGCACGAAGCACCCAGCAGTTGCATCACCACCCTGTGCCCAAACCACAGGCAGAAAAGTGTGGGGTGCATCTCCTACAGGCAACTCCCTGGACCCTCTCCTTGCCCCTTGCCCGGCTCTGACCTGCAGTGGTGGTGTCCACATCCTTGGCTGCCAGCTCCTCCACTTCTGCCCTCTTGCGAAGCTCCAGCCGCCGTGAGAAGCCTTCTCTGGGTTTCCAGAGGTCCTGGATGAGCAGAGGCTTTTCGTGGTCACCCAGGACCCTCAGCCCCTCTGTCTGCCACCGTTTCTCAGGGCCCTCGAACTTCCCAATGACATCGCACAGGGCATACTGCCCAGCACTGAGCTGGCTTAGCCCATAGCGCTCCAGGGCTTCCTTCACCAGCTCCCGAGCGCCCGAGCTGCCCGTGGCCAGCACGCTCTTGTAGTTGGTGCCTGCACAGATGTTGCCCCCGAAGATCTTCAGGACACCAGGGGCCGAGAGCTGGGTGGAGAGCTCGGCTGGGTCATCCTCGCTGGCTGCTGGGGAAGCCGGGGTTGAGCTCCGGTCCTTGTAGCTCAGCGTCCGGTACAAGACCTGGGAGAAAATCCGGCTCTGGCGCTTCAGCCGGCTCTTGGACGGTGGAGCCATGGTGGAGGAGGACCCATAAAACATTGTGTGTGAGGTTGTCATGAGGTGCAGCTGGGCAGGGAAGAGAGAAAAGGGAAAGATCAGCGGTTTGGAGGCCAGATGTGCAGCAGTGAAGAGCAAGCAGGAACCAGCTGGTGGCCACAGAAAGGTGGTCACCTCCAAGGTGGAAAGGGATAGCAGCAAGGGAAGGCCCTTGTGCAACCTGGCTAAACCCAGCTGGACTCTTTGGCATCAGCACAGTTAGCCCAGGACAGATTTGTCCCTGAAAACAGAGCCTGGATTGATCCTGAATTTCTCCATCAAGTGTATTAAGAGGTCCCTCTTGCCCAAGCAAAATGCGGCAGGAGGAGCACAGAGCTCAGCAGAACTTGGCGGGGCCCATCCTGGTCAGGAGCCAAGGCATCAAGAGTTACTTTCACTAACGAGTTTACAGAGCAATCCCATTTTTTAGAGGTGAAACAGAAAGCTCAAGTGCAAATTCAATCACTCTGAGGTCACCGCTAAACGCTTTTGCTCACCGAGAGGCATGGGGTGAAAATGGGCTTTAATTAGCCTTTCTAAAATTGTCCTGACTCTGGCAATTCTCTTGCCTGTTGTGAGTTTGCAGAGGATGTTAAAGCACGCGGTGGCATCGCTGACAACGCTGCCCGTGTCACATTAGCCAGGGCAGAGCTGTTCAAGGTGGCCCCGGGCGGGCAGCAACTAGAGGAGATACGGCCATGACCATGAGACAGCTCCTGGTGCTCCTCAGTCACCAGGAACTGGCTTGGAACCACGGTGCTCTCCTGGCTGTAGGAAGCAGTGGTCCTGCCCAGTGTCACCACCAACATCTGGGGCCGGCTCTGAAATGGCATCCCAGGTGTGCAAACACCCAGTGTTTGCGTGGCACTGACAATGCCACACCATGAATGGCTGGCGGGGAAGGGCTGGAAGGAGAGAATTCAAGCCTTTCTGATGTGGAAAGGACAGGGATTTCCCTCACCTCTAGATTTATGGTGTGCAGCCTGCATGGAGGGGACAGGCACGGGTGGGGGCTCATTGCATACACTGGGGACCCCCAAAATGTCCCATCCATGGCTATCGGAGAGCTTTGACGCAGGGGTTGGTGTGACCCATGGCCAGGGAGACACGGGGGGCCCGCAGCTTCCTGCATCTGCAGCCCCACCTCGCTTGGGCAGGATCTCACCACCGGAGCAAACCCAGCATCATCAGGCAGAAAGAATGATGTCGGCCCTGGAAAGCCTCCAAACCACCATCTAATTCAGGAAGAAAAAGCGTCCCTGCTGCTAATGGAAGAGGTCACCTTCTAACCCAGAAACAACCTCCCTGCTGTGTGAAGGGGATGCCTGTAGGGTGTACATCTCCTCACTACAGGACTGGAGGCCCACTGGATGCTGCAGATAAGGAAACTGAGGCACCAGCAAGCATTAAGACTGCAGGATGTGCCTGGGAACTGTGTGATCCTGCTGCTCCCCAAGTCACCCCTTTTCCCCAAACCAGGACTGTGAAAACGCTGGGGTCCTTCTTCCCAACCTGCTGGCCCCAGCACATCGCTGCTGCCTGGCTCCCCAAAACCAGGCTTAGCAATCAGCCTGGAAAAGCAGGGCTTAGCATCTCCTGTCTGGTACCTGGCTAGCTGAACCAAGTGTTGTCTCCCCAGCAGCTTCATTAAACCCTTCTGGGTCTGGGAAAGGCTGTTCCTGCTCCCGACCTTGCCACTGGAGAAACTGAGGCACGGATGGGGTTAAGGTTACGGCTCCCCCCCCAGGCTGCTGCTCCTCCTCTTCCAGCTGAGCACAGAGCTGCTGCTGCTGGGGACATCCCTTGGTGTCTGCTGTGTGACATCTCATGCAGACCCAACCTGGGGAGCAGGTCAGGGCGCTGGCAGACAGTCAGGCTGAAGAACGGCTTCCCCAGGCTGTCAGCAGGGCCCCGCCAGCCTCATTAACATCGGCCGGAAGAAAAACTGCCCCAGTGTCCCCATGAGACCTCGCCATCAAGGATGCAAAAGCTGAAACTTTGTCATCAAATCACTGGTTTTGGTTCCAGGATTTAATTTTCTCCACCCTGAACAACCTCCAGCACAAAGGGAAACCTTTTAACATCTGCTGCTGGTAAAATTGTTCTTCCAAA
Organism: Jacana jacana; assembly: GCA_013400555.1. NCBI lineage: Eukaryota > Metazoa > Chordata > Aves > Charadriiformes > Jacanidae > Jacana > Jacana jacana. The sequence goes on along the minus strand of VZTM01001465.1, from coordinate 35,800 downwards.
CCCACATCACAGACGGAGACACCATCCTTGCTTCTCACAGGTCCTTGCCTGGTTCTGAATATGTTATTTATAGCTCAGCCATTTCCCTGTTCTTGCCATCAAATACGGCTTCTACAGAGTGCAGGGCAAAGGCATTTCTTGGGGGGTGGTGGTGGAAAATAAGAGGCCTGGATTGAGAGAAGCTTCTAGCCTGGTCACCCAGTTGTTCAACATCTGGAGCAACCCTGGTGGGCTTCCACCAGGCACCAGACTGAGAAATCACAGCCTTATCCCAAAGACAGCGTAATGCAGAGAACTCGAACGGATGCGGTGAGATGATAACAAGATGGGCTGAGGAGAAAACCATGGTAGGTGCTATGCTGTTGGGTTCTGCTGCGAGAGCGGGGGGGTGTTCCAGCTGGACCCAGCAACTTGGGTTAACTGTCTGGGCACATCTTCCCATAGGTTGGTGGGACACGTGCTCCTAGACCCACCCACCCCAGCCTGGACAAGCCCCTTCTTGCCCAGTTCCCCAGCTCAGGCCTGCAGCTACATAAGCGTGACCCAGACTTCCCAAAAAGTCCCCTTCTGCCCTCAGTGACATCTCTTGCAATGACTGTAGAGTAATTAGCCCAAAGCCTGTGATTGCCTCCTGGCAGGATCTCTATCAGGTATCTTCTACCTCCTGGCACACCCTGCCGGGCCACACCAAAACCTGCTGTTTTCCCCAGCCAGCAGTGTCTGTGTTTCTTCTGCAGAGCTATGACAAACACTTCTGGTATTCACATGGCCACCACATGTCCTTCCGTCACCACAACTGACTCTGCAACCACCGGGGACTTTCCTGCAGGCTCTGAGGTTCCTGCTCCCAGCGTGGGTCAGCAGCTCCTTCCCACCCAGCACCCAAGCTTCCCCTTACCTTGCCATCTTTCTCATGTGCCTTTTCTCCTTCCATTCATCCTCTTCCTCAAAATGGGCCTTCTCCCATTTCACACATCGTCCTAGGCTGTTATCTGTGGTGTCTCTGCAAGAGGAAGAGGAGGAGTGGTCTTGGACTGCTCACAGACATTGGCTGCTCAGGGTATGGTGGCTTTGGAAGGCTCAGAGATGCTGTGACTCCATTCCCAATGTGTACCACGCTTGTGCAGAAGCTACTGAGTCACATATATATCCCCTATAGCTCATATTGCTGTATCCCCCCTGCCTCAAGCTAAAGAGCCCAGTCTCTCACTGCTGTTGAGGGCTGCTGAACCCTGGGGACCCACAGGGGGAGCATGGCCAGCGATAGGTGACTTTGCACAAGTTCATCCAGCTACAGCCTATAGATGGGGACAACCAGCCCAGCTCAGGCTCCATCGCAGCAGCCTTGCGGGGGGGGTGGAACAAACCCCGCCACAGTGGTGGCCACCAACAGCTTCTACCCTATCACAAAGGGATGGGAAGAGAACAACTGCAGGAAAAGAAAGGCAAAGGGGAGAAGATAGGACCAGCAACAGCCCCATGACCTTTATCTCCTCCCAAGCACGTGTCCCTGGGGATGCCAGACTGGGGACCCTCTCACCTATGGGTAGAAACAGGTCCTGGACCAGCTCCTTCTCCTCTGCAGCCACAACACACTGGGATGCTCACCAAGATTTGTTTTCCCTGGATCTCAGGCTATTTTCGCTGGACGTCAGGGAGACCATCAAGAACCTCCCCCTCAGACTCCCAGCACAGATCTGCAGGAACAGGATCATTGGTGGCCAAAGAGAAAAGAAGCACCTGCAAAGTGCCTGCAGTGATTTCATGGGTGTTTCTCAGAGCTGGCAGGGCACAAGAAATGGTCTTTTTCCTGGCTCTGCCAGGAACAAAGACAAATGCGCCATCTAATTAAATCACCTAATCAGGGCCTGGGTGTGGGCTTGGTCCAGCCCCTCTTGCTGGCCCAGTGCTGGGGCTACAGGAGAAACTTTCTGCAAGGCCAGGGGCCGTGATGCAAGAGGCGAAGAGATGCTCCAACCACCTCTGCTGCTTGATGCTTCTTCCAGTGATTAGTCACTCACGCTGGTTAAATATTTATGCCTTATTTCCAGTGTGTCTGGCTTCAGCTGCCAGACGTCCATTCCCCTCACGCTTTTCTCTGCTCAATTAACGAGCTTTTTGGCTACCATGTATTTTCTCCTCTGCAAGAGTATTTAGATGCTTTAATCAAGCCCCCCCTCCCCGCCTTGTTTTTCTTTGGGTTGATTTATGAGCGGGATAACTGGAGGGCCATCTCATCTCTCGCCGCAAGACGTTTTCTGCAGCCTCTTGGTCCTTTCCCTTCGGTTCCCACATCTCCTCTGCTGGCATGGATGGACTGGGTCTGGCTTTCAAAACCCTGAATTTGGTTCTGATCGTGCACCCTGACTGAAAATGCAAATAACTGTTTTTTTTCTTTTTCCCCTCCAGCAAAATTTCTCTGAAAATTTTCAGTTCTCCAGCAGAGACATGGGGACAGACACCGAGCTGCCCCCCCGCCCCCAGGGCAGCTCCTGCTGGAGGAAGGACCCGGTGAGCCCCAGCGCTGCCTCTCCCAGCCTCTGTGAGCAGCTCCAGCCTAAAATGCAGCTCCAGCCCAGTGCGGGGTCAATTTATCCTCCAGATTAGGGGCAGGAAAACACGTACAACTCCAGTTATTATTTTTGGGTGCGAGAAGATTTCCATTTCCCATTCTGCCCCAGTTAGGATGCCTGTTGCTTGCCCAGTTTACCGTCCACGTTTGTACAAACTGTGAAGACTCCGACCCCTGGGTCAGCCCTAGGTTTTTCCAGAAATCATTTTTATCTGCTTCCAGATTACTGATAAAAGCACTGAAACACCAAGTGCAGTAGCGCTGCCAGTGCCCAGTGGTGATAATCTCCTCAGATAACTGCCTTTGAAATGGAGCAGGTTTATTTAATACTGGCTTTCTTGACACTGTATAATGTCAGCACTAAATACTGGACTGGACTGACTTTTTTAATACTGGAAAGCGCAGATTTTTACAAGACTATCACCTTGCATAACTCAAATGCTTTGCAAAGGTGTATTACAGCCAGAGAGTCACCTCTCGCAGACGAGACTGAAATTATTTCTACTTGCCAGGAGTTATTTTCCATGGGGCTGTGTTGGATGGCAGGAATGTATTCCTGGTGAAGTCTTTAATCAATTAAAGCCTGAGCCAGGTTTCTGCCTCTTCTCCCTGGGGGGATGCTATCAAGCCAATCAACCTGTAGCTACCAGGTCAGCTTACTCCCTTTTGGGAAGAGCAGCAACCCTTTTAAAACAACTTTTTAATCTTCAGGAATTTCCCCAGGGCATGTCCCACTGCAGACAACGCAGCTCTGCCTGGATGAGCCTGGATGGGTGGTGAGATTTCAGCCAGAACCCTCCCAGAACAGCGACCAGAAAAGAAAGCGATTACTCCAGACCTCTAGTTGAAAAATAAAATAAAATAAAATAAAAAGAACAAAACAACCCAAACTTCTTTTTTTATTTTTTTTGGACAGAAACCAGTGGAGTCGCAGCCTGGGTCTAATGGCAACGGCTGCAGCCTGGATGCTGCCAGCAGAGGGAGAGGCCGCCCCGGCCCTGCAATGTGGAACAAATTATAACTCGGAGAGCAAAGGAAATGAGAACACCCTGGCTGCCACGGCTTTGACGTGCGCCTCTCACCTCCAAAGCCTGCCCTTTTGCAGATCCCAGTCCCTCCTGCCGACGCTGCCAGGGCAGAGCCCAAACCACCCCGTTCTCAATCAGAGCCCCCCACTCCCTTTCCACTCTGGATCAAGCTGCTGCTCCGGAGCCCAGCCCTCGTCTTGTGTGAGTTTTATCCGTCTAATCTAGGGACAGACCGGAGGCTGAAAATGTCGATGCCAGCCTCAGTGCCATCTTTAGCTGGATCAGAGTGGGTAAACTCCTTACCACGTTATTATTAGCAGCAGGCACTCAGAGGTAGTGCCTGGACCCCACAGCCCAAGAGCTGTTCAAACAGGAAAGAAAAGCAACCCTGGCCCTGCAAAGAGGAACTAACAGTTTGTCCTAAAGGCAGCTATAACTCCACAAACACATTATAATTATTTGGGATCTGATTTTACAAGGAACAACAGGATTCCTTTTAACAGGTTTTCTTTTTTTCTTGCCTTTTTTTTTTTTCCCCCATTACTTTGCAGGGTCTTTTGAGCCGCCAACGTGCATCAGCTCCCCGGTAACGCGCCGATACGGATGCCAGCCCTCTGCCCGGGCAGTTCCATTCACACACACGCACGCAAGAAACATTTCACAAAGAGCATTTGCTTTCTGCTGCCTTCCAAGCAGCTGAGTCTCAGTAGGCTGCCTAATTATAACATCTTAGCAATAATACTTCTCTTCTTTTTTTCCAGCGATAATTAACTGATCCTGGAGAGTGCTGAAAATAAGCACTTCCCAAGCAAGTAGCAAACTCCCCTGAGTTTTCTCTGCTGAAGTTACAACTCAGCATGAAACTGTTCCAGCCTCATGGGGACATGGACCATCCCAGCACCTCCCCACCAAGACCTGTGATGCCAGGAAAATCACAAGCAGCTGAATACAGGTGAAATAGTGTGTGTGGAATAGGAGTGGGATCCCAAGGGGGGGAGCAGTGGGGACAAGGGTCCCAAGGGGGGAGCAATGGGGAGAAGGATCCCAAGGGATGCAGAATGGGGAGAAGGATCCCGAGGGGTGTGCAAAGGGGAGAAGAATCCCAAGGGATGCGGAATGAGGACAAAGAATTCCAGGGGCATGCAATGGGACAAGGACTTCAAGGGTTATGGAATCAGGAGAAGGATCCCAAGGAGTGTGCAACGGGTCATGGATCCCAAGGGGTATGGCCACAGGGAGAAGGATCTGTGGGGGATGCGCTATGGGACAAGGATCTCAAGGCGGTGTGATATGGGGAGAAGGATCCCCAGGTGCCTGCCGATGGGACAGGGATGCCAAGGCGCTGCGTCTCCCCAGTACAGCCCTCCCTGCCCTCCCGGTGCCGCTCGGCAGGCAGCAGGGCAGGTCGGGTCTCCAACGGCAACCGGACAAGCCTCAACACCCGCCACCGCTTCCCTCCTGCCACCACTTTCCGAGGGGACGAGAAACAAACGTTCTCGTCCCAGCAGGGAACCTGGAGAGGCTCCCGGATGCGGGGGGGCGGTCAGCGCGGAGAGACCGTCCTGGAGATGCTACTGGGGGGCCGGACCCCTGGTCCCCTACCACCTCCCCGCCACCCCCATAAAAAAGGGGGGGATGGGGGGTGTATTTGGGGTAGCGCCTGTTCGCGATACGCGTCCCCCGCCCCCGGTACTCACCGTGTGGGGCTCGGTGGGGCGGCCCCCCGGCGGCTGCAAAGCCCGGAGCCGCCACCGGGGGCGACAGCTTCTCCGGCCAGCGGTATAAACGGGCCGGTTGTCCCCGCCGGTGCCCGGTTAAAACGGCAGGGAGCGGGAGAGGCAGGGCTGAGCCGGTGGCTGCGGGCTTTGGCTGAACGGGTTTTATCAAATAAGCCCCAAAATCGAGCTGGAGACTCCCGTGGCTGCGTACGGGCTGGGGGGTGAAATCGGGAGGGGACAGATTGCAACTGCACCAGGGAGCTGTTTGAGTTGAGGTGGTCACTGATGCTGTGCCTTCCTTGGTTAAAAAGTCTCCTTTTTGGTTAAATGCACGTTTTTCTGCGCGATGGGGTCATGCTCTGGGTGAGAAGATGGCTCTGCCACCCAGACACCCTCTGGGGAATGATAGACTGAAAGCAGAGCACAGCCAGGAGGCCTCCCAGTCCAGCCTGGTCGCTAGCAGGGAAGAAATGATGAGTGAGATGGAAGTTGTGGGTCAGGTTTTGGGATGAGTTCAGCTGCCCCTGAAGCAGGGATCCCTCCCGGTTCTCCGGGAAAGCTGCTGAGCATCACAGCCTGGGGGGGATCCAGCCCCGGGGTAACTAGGATGGAGAGGTGCAAGCAAGAGGATGGCCAGCGGGTGTGCAGAGCCCGGGGCAGGCTCCCGGGATGGGGACAAGTTCTCCCTCTCCAAGAGGAGCCAGTGCCCACGGGAGCTGGTGGGTGGTGGAGAATGGGGGGTGTCCTCTCTGGGGAGCACAGCGAGCGGTGCTTACCCTCTGCCTGGTCTGCCATAGGTTTTCCTCCTCCTTGGCCCTGGCATCCTTCTTCCCCCTGGCAGCGGCAGCCCCCCGGGGGGCTCAACACGTGTCACCCACAGGCTCAGCCAGCACAGGAGGGGAGATGGCAGGGCCAGAGCGGGCAGGCAGGGCTTTACACTGAAAAGCCTTTGGTGAGAGGCTGGCAAACCCTTCAGCCGGTGCCACCGAGCGCAGGGCTGCTGTCAGAAAACCCACCCATTTATTATGTTCTTAAAGGAAACTGCAGTTTGGAGCTCAACCTGTCGCCGACCTCCTGAATTTCCCAGTGCAGCTGGTGTGAAGGGCAAAGCAGCTCCACCACCACCTCCGGCAAGCTGAGCCAGCAGATGGCAATGCCATCCATGCACTGAGGTGAGTCGGTGCTCAGCACTCCATCGCCCTGAGCAGGGGCTCGCTGCAGCTGGTTGAGTGGGAATCAATGCCGAGCAGGGCAAGTCAGTTAGAAAATGGGTTTATTTCCAGATGCTGCAGGGAAACTCATTTTGATGTAATGAGGAGGCCAGAGTTGAGGTATCTTGAGTTTTTATTTCACTCCTACTGCACAGAAAACAATATCCACTAGCATTATCTTCCTTACCTTTGCTTTTAATTTGACCCAATACTGTGTTAAATATAAAATACTGACTGAACGAGAGTGGATGGTGAAAAACATGAGATGCTAAAAAGTTCCTTCCACAGACACCCTGAATGTTACGAGTCATTTGAGTCATTTAAAATTAGTATAAAACAGGAGGACAATGCGATAACCTGCTCTGTGCCTCCCACCCTGCTTTGCAAGGGAAGGATTTAGGAAGCAAGAGAAGCGGGGGGAGAGGCAGGGAAGGGGGGTCCTCAATTACAGAGAAGCCCACTCGGCAAATCCAGGCTCAAGGCAGGATGGCAATGTCCCCAACAGAGCCCAGTCAGATGAAGTGGCCTCAGAAAGATCCTTCTGGCACCTCCCTGTGCCTTGAGAGCCCCTGGGGTGGATTTAGGGCCAAAAGCCCCCAGCGGTGAAACAGCTTCTAAGACAAATCCCCTGGGATGAAAGCTGTGGACGAAACACAATGGTAGTCCCTAGGCATCCTCAGCCCTTGCCAGGGGACATTTGCCCAGTTGCTGTGGGCATGATCTGTCCCCAGATTGGTTCCCCTGTGGGATTTAGTGATGGACTGGGAGGAGACCCGAACAAACTGAGTCAAGGTTGTCTCCATGCCCCATGGTGGCTCTAGGAATCCAGTTCCCTAAACTTGGTGAAAATTGAAGCCCGTGTTTGTAAAGCACTGGTCGTCCTCCAAGTGCTACACGGGGTCCTCACATGATCCCTGTGAGGTAGGTCAGTGTCTTCACCCCCATTTTATAGATGGGGAAACTGAGGCACAGAAAAGGGTAATGACTTTTCCAGACAGCAAAAAATGGCAGCTCCTGCTCTGGGACCCCCATATCCCACTATTCCAACCCCAAAAATGCTCCACCAGCTGCTGGTTACTCACAGCTCATCCTTCTCCACTCCTCAATCTGCAGTAAATGACGGAGCAAGAGCTTGGACCTGGGAGCAGCAGAGACCAGGCTCACACCAGGTCATTCCCCTCCTGTCCCTAAGACCACCCATCACCCCAAGAGGTGTCTCATCCCAAAGGCTGGTTTGGGGGATCCCAGGCAGAGACAACCCCAGCAGCCCTTGCCAGACATGGCACCCAGGGTTCCTTATAGGAACCTTCTGCCTAGGGAAGTGAAACCCCACAGGATTTTTTTTTACCTATCTGGTGACCCCAAACATCACGTCAGGAGGTGAGGAGTGTCTGGACACTTTCTCTTTGGTAATTTGCTGCAAAATGGCGTGGCCCTGGAGAGAAGATCCTGGGGCGCTGCAGGCTGGGAGGGGACCTTATGCTCTGCGGGAGATGGGCCAGAGCCAGGAGCTAGGCTCGTTGGCACACTGCCAGGGAAACAGGAGATGCGGGATGGTGGCCATAAATCACCTCTGCTTGCCACGTCACGCCGAGACTGCTGCAGCTGCGATTAATCAAGAGGCTGAAGAGCGATGATGGGAAATCGATGCCTTTGGGGGCTCCCAGGGAAGGGCTGAAAACAGCATTGCTCCACCACCAGCTCCCAGCACAGACCCCAGGACACACCAGACCCTCCCAGCTCCAGCAGCTCTGCCAGTGTCTTTGGGAGCAGTTCTGGGTGTGGTTTTCCCATTCTGGCAGCATCAGGGCTCTCCCGATGGCTGGGCAGGCACTCCATGTCCCATTATCCTGCCTCGGGGAGCATCATGTAGCCGTGGTTGGGGGTTTAAGAACCAAGTATCGCTAGGACCTCCCCATCACAGCTCACCTCTGAGCATCGTGCAGGTGCGTCCCTTCCCTGTAGCATTCCCAGGAATGTTGGAAATCCTCCCAAAAGTAGATTTAAATCTGACATTGAGCCAAAGGCTCATCATCAAAATGGGAGCAGAGAAGGCAGGCAGCCCCGGGATCCCAATCCAAGGAGGTTTGGGAGGAAAAAAAACATCCCCTGGTGTGGATGGGGTGAGCCCAGCCAGGGGAATGCCAGGAGATGGATGCCCCCTCTGCTCCCCGTCAGGAGAAGGCACGCATGTGGCAGAGCCTGGGAGCGGGGCTGTGCATCAGAGCTGCCACCAGCACCTGGACTGGAGGGGAAAATAAAGCGCCCCATGGAGAAAATGTCCACAGGGGCTCTGAAGGCCCAACTGGGAGGGGACATACCAAGTTGTGCACTTAATACTGGCTTAGAGAAAGGGTTTTCCAATGCTTGAGGACTCTAAGGAACCCTGGAAGAGATTCAAGTTTCAGTCCCGTGTAAGGCTTTGTTCACTCTGGATCTTCCCATCAAGAACTTGGGAGGGGGCAGTTAATGCTGACATGACTTTGGACCATTTAGGAGCTGAGCTGGGGGTGTAGGGGTGACAATGGGCCCCACTCACCAGATGGGGAGTCCTGTGTCTCTCCCCCCATCCCAGCTTCTCCAGTCCCCTAGGTGGCTCTGTGCTCCTGTAGCCAAAGTGAGGGTGTTACTAGCCAGGGGTGTGCATGGGCAGGTCCCTGCTCCCACAAGATGCTTGACGTGAGGTGGGTGAGCGAGGCCTCCCCAAGCCCTTGGTGAGTGGTCGTTCCCCTATGACCTGGACCCTGACAGTTGGTCACCATGTTACGAAACCCTTGCCTAAAAAAATAAACAGTTCCCAAGGTTAAAAAAGAAGAATCTGTTTAAAATCAACCTCCAGGCTCTCCTGTCTGTGCAGGAAGGGCACCAGCAGCTGCTGGTCACAGGGCAAGCAGTTAGTTTGGGGCAAGCCCACGGTGCAGGCTGCCTCCTCGCTCCCCTCCATGTCCTCTTGTGCCGGTTGGTGCAAACGATGTCTTTAAGGCGTCTACCGAGATGTTTTAGCCTCCAGCGTGCCAGGCTGGTAGAGGTACCTCCAAATGGCATAGTAGTGGATGCCAGCTCCGATGGCCACAAAGAGGTGCCAGATGGCATGTGCGAAGGGGATGCGGCCGTCACTTTTGAAGAAGACCATGCCCAGGCAGTATGAGAGTCCACCGGCCACCAGCTCTGGGAGGCCATCCCTGTTGGGCTGGGAGCAAGCAAGGAGGCAAGTCTCAGTGGTGGCCACGGTGTGCCTGCCCTTTCCCCAATGCTCCATCAAGACCAGAAGCATGTCCCCAGCTGCAGGGTGTGGGCAGGACCTTCACTCTACCTTCTGCTACACCCTCCCCTCCAGCAAGGCAGTGGAGACCCAGCAGCTTGGCTTTACTGGGAGGATTTTGAGGTTGGGCAGGAGGTCTGCTGGAGATGCACATGGTATCTGCTGGGCACTCAAAGCACTTGCAGAATGAAGTCAAGCCACATCGCATTTGGGGATGGCTTTATCCATCACACAGCCTGGACCGTGTCAACCCACTGAGAACGAACCAGCCCCACCGGGATTTGTCCCTCCTGCTAAGCCCATGTGATTCCCAGTGGTGGCTTACCATGGAGAGAATGACCAAAGCAGGAAAGAAGCCCATGATAACGTAGCATACCAGCTCCACCAGCTTGTACCTGTGACCAACAGAGAAGCTGCTTGGAGGCAAGTACAAGGGAGCATTGAGTTTTATGCTTGTAATGTCCTCTCCCGTGCTATAGGAAAAGGGGTGGAGATGCCATCACGGCAGGTCCCATGTCATCATGTGTGAAACAGGGCTGGCACCCTGCTGTGGGAGTGACGGACCCCCACCCTGGCCTGGGAGCTGTGAGCTCAGGGCCAAGCACGCAGGGTTTCAGGGCAACATCTAGGGCCTTTTGCTTTCTATTTGGTGCCACCATGTGGAAGAAGAAACTCATGGCAGCACTCCTTGCTCCCACATCCCTCCTCCCACATCCCTGCCATGAAGACTCCTAAAACCAGGGTGCAGATAGGGAAGAACGTGGTCCAAGAAAGCTCTCCACTGCCAGTTGACCAGGACGCTGCCCAAAGACCCTCTACCTACCTATCTGTCTGTCTGTGTCCATCGTTCTTGCTCTCTCCTGCAGCTCAACTACCATCAGGGCATTAAGAGGGGCTGGCAGAGCTGAGCTGGGCTCTGTGATACCCACCGGTGCGGGGCCAGGTAAAGGCACTCACCGCTCATGGAAGAAGAAAACGTAGACTGTCCCAATGGATGCCATGATCCAGATGATCCAGCGCATGTGGGAGGCCCAGGGACCCAACTCCCGCAGGTTCAGCCTGCAAGATCCAGGTCTGTGGTGAGGCAGGTCTAGGACAGCATCCTGGTCTGGGCTGTGGGCAGCAAGGTACCAGGGAAATGCTGCCCTCAACCCCATAGCTGTCCCACCAAAAGGTCCTGCTAACTTGTAACTTCATCTTAAAGGGGTTGAAACCTACAGAGTATGAATGTTTTGTGAAAAGGTGTAGGGCATAGCCTCAAGCAGAGCCAAAGTTGGAGAGAGAAACCCTATTTGTTGGGGCTGGGCTGATTTTCTCCCAGTGGGGCCAAGCAATAGCTCCCACCCACCAGCAACTCACCAGGGAGCATATGATGCTGCAATGAAGAAGTAGATCACCATCCTATCAAACATGTGCAAGCAGTGCTCCACAGTTCTGCAGGACAGACAGACAGATGGGTCACAGCCTGTAGCACTGGGGCCTCCAGACCCTCTCACCCTTCCCAAGCTCTAAGCAATTGGGGCTGGTACCTGAGGTGCCTCTTCTTCCAGGAGATGGTGTGGAAGATGGTGGAGACAATGAAGAGGCTGGACAAACCAAAGCCATAGATCCAGGCTGAGATGGTTTCCCACTGGTCATCAGAGAGGATGTAGAGGATGGAGCTGCCAAGGATGCTGGGCAGGATCCAGAACTGGAAGGGAGATGCAAATTTGTTGTTGATTCTCTGGGTTTCCATTAAGCAGCTCCATTATAGTCTCTGCTTTTCCTTTTAGGTGTTTCTGGTCAAAGCTACCATCCATAAAGGGGCACATGAGCTGCCCTCACCAGCCAGCAGGGTCTCTTCCTGTCATGGTCCACCTTCAAAATAGCTTCTCCAGGTGGAGGTAGGGAGGAGAGAAAGGTACAAGGATGGCTACCTCTGAATCGCCTCCCAAGGCTCTGAGTAGGAGCTGCCAGCTCCTGAGGGAAACCCTGATGTGGGGAGCGCTTGCTCCTGCTGCCACGTAGGCAGCCCCATGGGGCACCTGTCACCATTCCTGCAGTGAAAAATACTCCGTTTTCAGGGAGCTTTGCAAGATATTCCTGTTCCACTAAGCCCACAGACAGCTTCCTCTGGGACACAGGACCACAGTGGGTGAGAGTGAGGGAGATGCACACCAGCTTCCCAGGGCAGAAGGAGGGAGAGCATCCCTGCTCCCCTGGAGCACCTGGGGCACATCTGCCTCATCACAGCCCCGAGACCCTCAGGAGCTGCTCCAGGGCTGAACAGAGACATTTTTAGGTGTTTCTTGAGGTTTCTCAGGGGATCCCAAGAGAGCTGAACCCCATCCTCCTTCCCCGTGGGACAGGGACTCACTGCGTGGGTGGCACAGTTTGCCGCATGCTCGTATTCTGTCGGCTGGTACCTGCAGTTGGACGGGACACGGTGATTCATGAACCTGCAGCGACAAGGAGAAACACTCAGGGGATGGGGCTTGGGGAAAAGCTTTTTGGGAGTGCTCTGCATAGCAACATCCCCCCCACCACCAGCCCCTCAGCCTGGAGCCCCACCTCAGCTTTGCTCCAGCTCCCCTGCAAAGTGACCCCAGCACTGGGGACAGCTTGTCCATCTGGTTGGCCCCAAATGCCAGGACCTCAGGTCTTGTTCAGCTTTGGCTCAGGCCCAGGGATTTCTCAGCAGCTGCCATCACCTGGAGAGCAGAAGGCAGGAGCCAGCTCTGCCTGCTGCCGCGGGCAGGAGAGGGCAGCGGTGGGAAGGATGCAGGGGAAGCTCCTGCAGGGATGGATCGATAAGGTCTGAAGCAGTCCTGGCATGGGGCACGGGTTACAGTCAGCAGCACGTCTGGCTGCCAGCTATTGTGACAGCAGCACCTCTCACCATCTTCATTTCACAGGTGGAAAAAAACCCTAGACACCACGTAATTACATGATCTGGTTACAGCCCATCTGGCCCAGAGAAAATGGACCAGCACAGCCCTGGCGGTGGAGAAGGTGGCTGCGGGTCCGTGACCCGTCCAGCGGTGACACTCTCATGTCACAGCAGCGTGCCAAGCTCCAATGAGGATATCTCCACCATGCCTTTGGTCTTCTGGGTACCATCCTTAGGTACCCCCTGCCCTCAGGGGCTGCGTGTCCCAGCACAGATTGCTGCTGGGGGAAACCCCACCGTGCTCCCTTGGAAACCTGTATCCTTATTTCTGTCTCTTGTAGTCTGAGGTATCAGTTTCCTCTTGGCGTTTGGAGGAAACTATCGATTTCCCCTGTCGGATCAACACACAGCAATAAGAAATAGTGTCAGGCTTGGCTAGTCCACTGCTGGGTATGTAACACTGTATTAGGAGGCAAATTAATGTGCATCCGTGACAACAGGTTGGAGCAAAGCCTTGCTCAGCATCCTCTTCTGGCAGGGGCCAGCAGCAGAGGCTTAGCAAAAAGAAATAAGAAACAGGCAAATAGAGAGTGATCCTCCCCTGCCTGCTCCTGGTAATCAGGGGTTTAAAGATCTTTTCCACTGCGGTTCAGGTCAGGACGACCGAGCTGAGCAGGCGCTGGCGGGGCTGCCCTGCGGGACCTGGGCTAATTGCTTTCTGACCCCTGGTAGCTCTGTGCTCCGGCACCATCTGCAGCGTGTTTCACAGCTGAGCTGCTGGGCTGGGGCTGGTGGGACCTTGCTGCTGGGCACAGGGTGACCGCTCAGTCCGGGGCACTGGGAAAGGCAGTACAAGTCCCCGCTCCCTGTCCCTGAGACACCCATACCCGTGAGGACACCTCTGCCATCTCCTGCCTGAGTCGCTCACTGCTGTGTATTAAAATTGAGCCAGGATGGATTAAATAGCTCAGAAACCAAGGGTTTGGGTGTGGGGGGAGTGTGGCCACAGCAGGCTCGGGCATGCAAGGCACTCCCCGGCAGGCTGCAGTGACAGCAGGGAAGGGGGACCTCGGCCCCCTCTCCCCCCAGTGATGCAGAGACCCTGTCCCCAGCCCTGCCCTGGCGCTGCAGGAAGAAGCATGGTCATCATCATCTAAAAATGTCTTGAATCAAGAGGGGGAAGCAGAGGGGATTAAGCTCCCACCATTCTGCAGATCAAGGACCCATGCTGCGTAAGCCAGGGCTGAGCAAGGCTGCATGGCAGGGAAGCAGCCCAGCAGCCCTGGGGACACAGCCATGCCCAGCATGCCATCACCTCCACCCCAGGGGATACCAGGGATGCCCTCCCCATCCCACCTCTCCAGTCACGAGGGCTGGCCAGGTTCCCTGCACTGGAGCCATATTCCCCTGGCAGGAGGACATTACTGTCCCCAGCGTTGCCAGGAGACTGTCCCCAGCTCCCCTTCGCTTTCTGCTCCCCTTTTAATAATAAGAGAGCAGGGGGGGGGGGAAGAGGGGGGGAAGGCCAGACGTCCCGCGTGACGTTGTGGTTGCTGAGGAAACATGTACGAGGCCTTTTCATTGAATTTAGTTGTTTTAACAAAGCCCTGTACCGTCTCCTCTCCATTCTGGCAGTTGCCGTTCAGAGCAGTAAAGGGGAGCAGTGGTGGGGACTGATTCCCACAGCCCCCCTGGACCCTTTGAGATGGGATCCTGGGGGTAAAAATATCCCCAGGGATGGAGAGGTCAGGAAGGGCCACCTCTGCCATCCCTGAGGGGTGAGTTTGAAGAGCGTGTGTGTCCCTGAAGCCCAAAGTGATGTTGGTGTGGCACACTGCAAACATCTGCTTGTAGCAGGGGGACAAATAGTCTTGAGGAGGATCTTTCTTTTGACCTTGGGAGAGACTGTTCTTGTTTTCCTGCCTGCTTTCCAATAAGCATCATCCTGTGAAGGATGGGCAAATGGAGCATCGTGAACGCAGGACCTGGTTGCAAAGTGTTCAGCCAGCCTGGGCACATCCAGGCCCTCCCAGAGCAGCCAGCATTGCATTTTGGGGCTAGCAGGGGGCATTTTTGTCCTCAGGAGCAGAGCTGTGCAAACAAGGATGGGAGCAGCCAGTGTTTGCACTTCTCCTGGCAGGGCAGGATGAGTCCCTGGCTGCCCTGCAGCACCTTGCTTGCCAGAGAGGCCATTTCCTCACGTTCTCTTCTCTCCTGGGACTGTATCTCCCACCCCAGCTCATCCTGGGATGCCAAGCATCCATCCAGCTCATGTCATCATGGGTGCTGGCCAGGGTTTGAGGAGCCCTGTGTCATTCACAGCCCGGAGCAAGTTGCCATCCTGGTGTGCAAAACCAGGCTCAAACCTGATCTGCAGCCCAGACAGATGGACGGACGTGCACGGAGAGGGCACCCACAACTCTCATTGGAGCTGATGAAAGCCCAGGGCAGCTGAGAGCCCCAGCGGTGGCTGCTGCGTGTTTCCCTGCCCCAGTTCTGTGAGACTGGGGACAGGAGAAGGGGAATTGCTGGAAACCAGGCAGAGCTCTGGGGTTTTTCAGTGCAAGAAAATCAGGAGAAGAAAAGAAACACCTCTCCTGACTGAGATCTGATCCCCGCAACAAGTCACCTTCCTGGCTGGCTGAATGCACCATCATCACCATCTCCCATGTCATTGCACCCACACGCTTGGGGACATCCTGGAAGTGTCCCTGGGGTAGGAGGAGACTATGGTGACTCGTCCTCAACAGCCTCCAGCCTACACTGCCACCTGCCCGGGGACCCAGCAAAGCTGCAGCGATGGCCAGGAAGCCACGAGCAGGTGACTACACATCAGCTGGGTGCTGCAAAGCATTTTAGCAGGTGCTTTAGGATTGCAAGGTCCAAGAGACACAGAAAAGTCTAAAATGTCCTGCACGGCAGGAACACAAGCGTGTTCATCCTCTGGGGATGCTGCTTGGGAAGCAGAGACCCGAGGGGCTCCCGGCCACCTTTTTCTCCCAGACCCATTCCTGGCAGACGCTGTACGGACTGGCTATATGAAATGGGGGTCTGAGCAGGGTTATTCAATGCAGCCCCAGGCTTTTTGCCTGCCCCGCTTGTGCCTGCTTCCCCCTGGCCCCTTTCCCAGGGAGGGAGACTGAAAAGGGCCAGTGCAGCAGGCTCTGGCCAGGGAAACAAAGAGCCCCTTGTCCCAGGCAGCCGGGGCAAAGTGCAGAGCTGGCTTCCCAGGCTTGTTCCTTTCTCCTTCTCTTTCTCCCACTCCGGGGTTTTTGTGGCTTTGGGGTGGGCTCTGGGGGGAGTTTTTTTAAGACTTTTATCCAAGAACAAGGTTCTGACCTCAAAAAAATCATATGGATCTGCCTAGCTCTTGCTTTGCCAGCGTCAGGGAGGAAAAGGTAAAAAAAAAAAAAAGATTAAATTAAATTATTGCACAGGATGAGTCATGTGGGAGCTAAATTAGAGCATCTGGGCTTTTCTAGGGGCACCAGGACAGCCTGCATCAGCCACTCCATGGACATCACACACTCACACAGGCAGAGCTGTGGGACACCTTGCAGGAATGTTGTCCCACACACACACACAGCAGGGGTGACAGCCCCAGCAGAGACCCAGGCCAGGCTGTGACTGGGGAGAAACAGGGTTTGGTCCTGCCTGACACTGCCTCCCTGGCCAGCCACTGCCACATTGCTTCATCTCCTTCTCCAGGTGAGGATCATAATTTTGACATTCTTTAGGTGAGTTGGTGGAGGGATAATGTGAGGAGGTTGTAACATCATGGCTGAGATATGGATGGGGAGGTGTGAGCTGGGGGATTCCTCTACTCCTATTAAGCAGCTCATCTCTGCTCTTACAAGAAACCAGTCCAATACCTGACACCCCCAACCCTGATATAACTCAGGCATTGAGGAGATGGGCTCCCCCTGCACATTGCTGAGGCTGTGGCCATGGCTGTGACACTCAAAGAGCCACCACACTCCCTTCACAACCCATGAAGAGCCTTGAAGAACCACCACATCCCCCTCACAAATGCCAGAGTCCTGTGTTATACTGTAGGGATAAAGGAGCAGCTGGTATATTCAAGGATGCTCCCAGGTGATGTGAATCTCCCCAGACCCGCTAGTCTCTATGGGTTTCACCTAAGAATGGTTTATAAAAGTGCTGGGCTTGGTCAGGATCTGGCCTAATGTCTTTGGAGGTGGGATGCTGGTTTGCTGTGCCTCCACTCCCCCACACAGGGAGCTAGAGTATTTTGAGGCTGTGTTTGTTTCCCTGCTGGGAAAATTAAATGTAGTTCTTCTTCTCCTTGTGACTGGGTGTCACAACTGGCTTCTAAGTAAAAGAGGAGCTGTTGAAGGATTGTTTTCTGACAGTGGCATCTTGTCATAGGGGAAGGATAGGGTTCAGCCTTGAGAAAAGAAAGCTTAGGGAAGACCTTGTCATCATGTTCCAGTATTTAAATGGTGGCTACAAAGAAGACAGGGACTCTCTTTTTGTACAGGAAGAAGACAAGGGGTAATGGGTGCAAGTTACTCCTGGAGATGTCCTGATTGGACACAAAGAAAATTTCTCACCCGGCGAACAATCAGCCATTGGAATAATCTCTCCAGGGAACTGGTGGATTCCCCATCATTGGACACTTCTAAGGTTCAGCTGGACAGGGTGCTGGGCCTTCTCATCTAGATGCCAAGAAAGGTTGGATCAGATGGTCCTTGAGGCTCCTTCCAACCTGGGACTCCATGACAGAACATTTGTTGGATGCTGACCAGCAGCAGTGGTAAGTCCTGCTGGGGCCCTTTGGGTTGTCCCTTGGTTGAGTAAGTGTTGTGATACCTGAAGTCTGAAGTGATGGTGGTGGAGCAGATGTGTCCCCTGCAGGGCAGACTGGCCCCAGATGCCTCTTGAGTGTGTGGTCTGACTTTGCCCTAATGAACCCGGAGGCTGCACACCCAGAGCAGATGCCAGGGCTTGGTCCTCAGGCTAGTGTTCACGTGTGAGCTGCTGCAGCCGCATTCCTGTAAGCTGGGGCTTGGCATGTGCTCTGCTTCTGACCCCTAATCTGCTAATGCTCCAGCTGCAGCCCCTGCTGAGAGGCTTCATCCCCTTGAGCTCCTCTGCAGCTTGTAATTAGCTCAGTCCTGGGGAGCTGCAAGTGATGGTGCCGTACAGGGCCCTGAGTGCTTATGAGGCACAACCCCAGGAGACAGGGCAGGACCATGGGGATGTGCCCCCCTCCACTCAAGTCAAGGACACAAATTCTGCAACTCAGTGACATGGGAAAAGCTCAGTAGCCTTTTTCTCTCTCTCCCTGTGGTTGCAGCTCCTGGTGTTGAGCTCCCAAACTCTGCTGTACCACCAAACTGCTTTCTCCAGCCCAGAAGCACTCGAGAAATCCTGCTTTTCCTTCCTACCCATTGACACGGGAGCGTTTGCCACTGGGAAGCAGAAATGCAAAGGCTCAGGCTGATGCTGCCCAGCATTGCCATCTGCAGAGCCACCCACGCGGGCATGTGTGCGGCTGCGTGGCACACTGCTCAGAGCCGAAGCCTCTATTTCCATGCCTGTTCCTCAGCGCTTGCATGCTCCTACGCGAACATATGGCACTCCTGGTTTGGAAAGCTGAGCTGTGCATGCTTATAAGCTCACAGGTTGGCTCCCTGGGCTGGGGAGAAGGGGCAGCCTGGAGAAGCCTGCTCTGTGGGCTACTCCTTTGACTCCAGTCCATCCCATGTGAGAAGCAGCACAATGGCACAGCGTTTTCTTTTGTGCCGCTTCCTGGCATGGTGCGAAGAGCCGGCAGCTTGGGTAGGGAGTGAGGGAGGCAGCAAACTGAAAGGCTTTTCAACTAAACCAGTATCTCTCAACCTTTTTTATGAGTCAATTAGCGGATCACCAGATTTCTGGAGTGACTTGCCCAGGAGACCCTTGTGCAAGCCTTGCTTCCCTGAAGCAAGTCAAAATGGGCTGCAGGTTGAATGATTATTTATCACTTCTAATTACCCTCATTACAGTTCTGCTTGTTCCCAGGACTCTGACATGTGGAAACGCCCCAGGCTGGCTCTAGACCATCTCCTGGCACTATATGGCCTGCATGCCACATGAAAATGCTGAGCAAGTCTGCTTGCTGACTTAGAGATGCTCCTGGATGGGGACTGTGTGCTCAGCCAAGTCAATGCTGTACCTGCCCTGAACTGCAGGTGCAGATGTCCCCTGTGAAGGGACAGGGAAGACCTCCTGGCACATCCTGGTGCCACAGCAGTGAGTACATGAGGGACTGAGGCTGCTGGGGGGAAAACGCTGCTGTTATTTCCCTGAACACACCGGGGACCACACCAAGGGTGTACATGATTCCTGTTCCTTGCTCCTCACCCTAGCAGAGACAAGCATAAGTTCCAGGCAGGGACCACTTCTGCACCCATGAGAGCCCAGATATGAATATCTAATAAGGCTTGGCTTGTGGGTGGAAACTCAGCAGGTAATTCCCAGTAGGGTCACAACTGTCCATATTCCCATCCTCTGTGCAGGGGTATTTATTTTTCTCTCCATCAGGCTGTCTGCTCTTTACGTAGATGGTGTTTCAAACTCTTCCAAGGCAATTCATGACCCTGCAACTACAGCAGAGCTGTTTGTTTATTCACAACAGATGGAATTGGTGAGTGTTTCCCAAATTACCTTCTGAGCTGGGACTTCTTGTTTCATTTGGTACTTGTGAGACCTCCAACAACAGCTGATTAGTCAGAAAATGACTCTGATGTCCCAGGTGTTCTGTGAATGTTAGGAGGACTGTTTCCAGAACCGAAAATTCTCTTATTATTCACTATTTACTTGTTTGGAAAGTCATTGTGCATGTTCCTGGCTGCGTTGCCCTGAGCACAGAAGTAAGTGGGATAAGTCCTGAGCTGCCTGGGCTGGGTTAAACTCTGCAACAGCCCAAGGTGGACAGGAGTAAGCATGACTCTCTGCCCACTGGCAGAGGATTTGGGCAGTTTGAGGGCTGGAGCCTTCCCACCTCTAACCCCATCTGCCACCAGCTCTTTGGAGACCCAGCTTCTGCTGTGACATTGTGTGAGCAGATTATGGTTTTTTGGGTCCATAAGGTCTCCCCATAGCATCCGCCAAGAGACAGAACATGGGTCTCATTGGGGATTCCTGGATGCTACTGAAGTACAAATAATGACTGTAAATTTGGCAAACTTCTTCTGGACAACGAATGTACAGGAGAATTGTCCATTTCACCAGCTGGGCAAGCAGAGACCAGGATTTCAATTAGTAGTATTACCAGCAGAGAGCAGGGCTGTGTCTGATGCTATGGTACCAGCCAGTGCTGCTGAGGCAGCAGACAAGGGTAACTCCTTGCCCCGACCTACTGATCTCTCTCTGCACAAAATCCTTTCCTCAGCAGCAGCAGCCAGCCAAGACTGTGAACTCCAAACTCTCCCGAAGGTCAGTGCTGCTCAGCCCAACTCTTCAGCATCTGAAGCAAACACCAGGAATATGATGCTTGTGGTATCACATTATCATGAGACACTGTATTGTACCACATTGAGTCTGTCAGGCTCTGGATTTTCACTGCATGAAAATATTGAGGTTCAATTTCACCTGGAGAACCCCAAAGGGAGTCCTGATCGTGTGTGTTCAGTTGTATCTCCTTGTTCAGCCCCTGCTCTGGCCATCCATCCCCTTGCAGCATCTCTCTGGGTACCCAACCAACCTCCTTTTGCAGCTGCAGCCAAGCTCCCTCCCAGAGCAATGAACTGAAATAACAGTTGTGCTCTTTTCCCTTCCTTTCCGTAGGAGTTGCAGCGGGTTTGCATTGCTTTGTCTCACTGTGGAGCTGGGGGTGTGGGAAGGGAGGAGGAGGAGAAGGCGAGTCTGGGAGCAATCTTGGCAGAGCCCCATTTCTCCCATTCACTGACCTGCCGCGCTGGGCAGTGGCTTGAATTTCCCATGCATCATGTTGGCCGCTACCTCATGAGGCTGGCCATGGTGAGCTGTGCCAAAGAATCACATCAGGCTGATATCCAACACCGGCTGAAGGAGGGAAAAGACCATCAGGCACCCATTTCCCAGGCAGCCAAGAGACCATTCTTCCCCAAAAAGCACAAGGCGAAGGGTTTGGCTTACCCGCTGCTGCACATCTCCAGTGTGGTGATCTCCACCTGAGCCCATCCTGCCGAGTCCCCTGACCCTCCCAAAGGCAGGCTAGGGGCAGTTTGAGGGAATACTCCATTGCAAATGATGCTCTGAGTACTTGTTGCATTCCAGCACCTGCCTCCATTGATAACTGCACCCTGGGCATCTAAACCTACATGAGGTGAGTCCTACCAGCGCTGTCTTAAGAGGGTATCTGAATCAACCTGGCCCCACAGAGCAACCAATATGGAATTGGTTAGTGACATCAGGTGATCCTGGCTTTTCCTAGGTATTTTGGGGGCCCTCCCCATCTCTTGGATGCACTGCCATTTGCAGCGAGAGAATCTGCTCAGCTGGGGGCAGCCCAGCAGGTCTTGCTGGGGATGGTGGGATGGGGCTGGTGCTTGCATGGGGAGGAGCCCCTGCCTCTTGAGCATCTCGGAGCTGCAATGTTGGCGCTGAAAGCATTTCCCTTCTCACTGCTCCGTCCCACGTGGGCTGGGGGGGAAGCAGAGCTCTTGGAAAGCATTTCAGTGTGTGGAGGAGCAGGTGAGGGTTGCTCATGCTTTCATTGTGAAGCAAACTGGGACCAGACCTCCTCAATGTGGTAGCTCTGCTCAGGAGGTCAGCCTGGCATTGTTTTTGTCACCTTTGGGGTCTGCACACCCCAGTGTCTCCTCTCACTCCTGTTCCTGCTGGTTCTCTCTTTCTTTTGCCTGGAGATGCTGAAGGAGGGGTTGGGGAATGTCTCTTTGCTCAGTAATTAGAGGTGCATGGGGTAACAACAAAGGTCTTCCCAGATGCCTTTCTCCAAACTTGGAGGATTTGTTTTTGGGCAAGTGTAAAGTCCAGATGTCCATCCCCTCTGACAATGAGGAGGTGGCAGTCTCTACATTGTGGATACCAGGCAGGTGAGGACAAGCTTGGACCATGCATCTACAGAAGTCCCTGCTCTCCCTAGCCTCCTGTTGCTTCTGGGCTGAGAAATTCATGTGGATTTTCCTTGCTTCTCCTTTGTTGCTCTGCACAGGGCAAGACAAGCAAACTCAGTAAGATTTAGAGCTCTTTACATGAACAAATCAAATCGTGAACTGCTATCAGTTAATTAGGATGATTCAGTGCCCTGTGCAGCCTGCAGCTCCCAGCAAAGCCCCCTCCACTGGCTGCTCCGGAGCTGTTGAAGCCAGCCAGATGCAGCAGCTCCCCACTTAATTGTGTTTTCTTTCAATTATGGCTCTGGATGGCCAAAGCCCAGGAAGCATCTTGTGTCTCTGCAGGGAGATAGGGCTGAGCCACAGACCCATGGCATCTATGTGGGCAGGAGTCACCAAATCACACCTGGGTAAAAAGTGGACCAAAGTGGGGCCAATGCCAGCAGTGAGGTGGAGGGAAGGGATCAGTTACCGATTTGGTGTAACCTGGCCAATGAGACTCAATGAAGGTGAGACTTGCACCCATCTGTTGCTCTAGGGGGAAGCCAGCACTGATGTGGTGGAGGAGGAGAGGAAAGGATGGAGGGAGAATGGAGGAATAACTATCTGGTAGGTGGATAAAGCAGGAGGAATTGCATCTGCTTGCACCCCTTAACTGCACACTGCTGCTGGTGTCGTGGCTGAATTTGGCCCGTCAGGCAATAGGCAGAGATCACTTGCCATGGCGCAGGCTGTGAGGGAAAGCCTTGCAGCAATGGCATGCTTGAACTCCCTTTTCCCAGGGTGCCAGATGATGGAAGAGCCTCCTAGACCCTGCAGCAGAGCAGAAACCACCGACAACCTCATTTATAACCACAACCTGCTCAAACAGCATTGCCTTGCATCCCTATTCCCCCCGCAGCCACAGCCCCCTCCGCTTGCTTTCTTCCCCTCCACCCTAGCTGTGATGCTCTGCCTCCCAAGCTCAGTCAGGAGGGACTCGGGGACACCTCAGTGCCCCTCCAGCCCCAAGTTTTCTCCTGGCAGTTCAGGAAATGCTCCTGCATTGATTCCTGCCTTTTATCTCTTTGTTCAAAGGCCGGTGCCTTTGCTGCAGCTTTCGCACAACAGGTCTTTCATCACCACACTGTTTGTTATTTATCCCTTTTGGCGGCTGTATTGATGGCCAAGTTCCTTCCTTCTTGGTCCTCACTCAAAATTAGATAAAACATCATTAAAGATGAAGCTGTTCCAGGCTTTTCCACCGCAAGGAAAAATTTCTGATTTTTTTTTTTTCAAGGAAGGCCACAAGAAAGCATCTTTCATCCTCTGAAGAGAGGACGTATCATAAGATGCTTCTAATGCCTTGATGGGCGTGAGCCCCATGGTTTCTGCTCACCCCAGTCTCTGTTACTTGCAGCCCAGAGAAGCCAACAGAGCATCTCCGTCACAAAAAAAAAAGAGCAGCTTTTAGGGTCCCTTTTTTGGGATATGCCATGGCAGAGCATTTCTGAGAGGAGAGCTGGAGTGTGAGGGGGACGGGGATTAGCCAACTGTTATTTTTAAGCACTAGGCTAAGAGGATCTTTACAGCTATGTAGGAAGCTCTGGGTTAGCATCTCATGCTGACAATCGCCTTGAGGTGAGAGCCAAGGGAGCACTTGTCTCCTGCTGCTCCCCATCCAGCCCTGGTACCCAGTGGGAGGTGGAGGATACTCTGCAGACCTGACCCTTCCCGTGCCCTACAGCCCCTGCCCCACGTGGGCCCTGTCCCACCTCATCCCCATTAAACAAGTGGTCTCCAGAAATGACCACAACAATGTCAGAGCACACCAACTTTGGGTATGTCAAACAACAGGCTGGCATGTGGATTCTACTGGGGGTCACTGAGGTGGGGGGCAGCCCCTGCTCTGCTGCCTGGCTCCCAAAGAGCCTCTGTACCACTGCTGTGGATCAAAAGCATAGTTTTCATCCTCCTCTGAGGGGTCGGAGCTTTGCTCGGCTCCATCTCCCCCTGTCCCCCTGTATGCCAGCTGGGAAAAACAGGTTTTCACAAAGTGCATTGTGCAGACCTGCTGGGTACCTCCTATGCCTCCCCAAGTAAAGGTTATCAGGCAGCAGCTACGGCATCAAAATGGTCTTTGAGCGGGTGCCCACATTTCAGGCAGCTTTGAGGGGTGCAAGCATTGATTTTTTTCCCCATGGGGTATCTGGGAGGAGAGGAGCTGGTGGCTTGAGGGGGTGGGAGAGATCTGCCATTTCTCAGCCCAGGCAAGCATCCCTCAGGGATGCTCCTGCCTGGAGCAGGCAAGAAACACCATCACCACTCCTTTCCAGACAAGTTTTTCTCTGGTGTCTGTCTCTAACAAGACCACTGGGAGGCTGACGGTGGCAGCAGCAGAGCTGAATGCCCGCAGGAACTGTGTCAGCCTGTGGGACCCCCCACAGCCATGAAAACATCCCTGCCACAGTCACGGGGAGCAAAGCCTGTCTTTGGTGCCAAACTGGGCACCCCCTGCTCCCCCTTGAGCCCCACCTGGCCCTGCATCACCCAGCACTGTGCAATCTGACTCATTCTTGGCCACCCAGCATGCTGGAGGGCTGCAGGCAGCTACTGTCCCCATGTCACCCATCAGCTCCCTGCTAAAGCCACATTTGATTCTGCAACAGTTGTGCATGGCCGAGTGCCCTCTGACCTGTCCCCAGCTATCTTCAGGTTTCCCACTCAGCAGGCAATGCCATGAGGTTTCCCAACACGCCTGAGCTGCTAAAACTAGTTCCTCCTGCTACTGGAAAACCTGGGTATTTCATGGAGTGGGGAAAGGGTACACCACCAGTGCATCCCATGTGAATCCCGCGGAGCCCACAGGCACAAGCCAGGGGAGTCACTCCGAGGGGACTTCACCTGGGCATGGGAAAAACCCCTGGCAATATCAGTCCCCCTGCGGAGGGTTCACGGCTGGCGCTGGGGTCTGCTCCGGTGGGGACCCGAGCCCCTGCTCCCCCAGCAGCAAGAAGACAAGGGTGAAGTTGGACCCAGCGAATGGCAGCGAGGGCTCCTAAGGATGCTCAGAATCCCTTAGGGGTGCAGAAAGGCAGGTAGCCTTCTCCCAAAAACCCAACCCGCACCTCTCCTGGGCTTTGGGGCACTCAGCAGCTTTTGAAGGTCCCTTAGGGCTCCATCCCCGCCGGAGCCGGTCCGGGGCAGGGGCTGGGGCTCCGCAAGCACCCGGGGGTCGGGGACCGCCGCACCGACGGCTTTACCTGGCGTAGCGCGTCTTCTGGAAATCCAGGAGCCGGGACACGAACATCGCGGCGGTGCCATGGAGGGTCCCGGGGTGGGAGATGG
>VZTM01001463.1:4707-19865 GCA_013400555.1 Jacana jacana | reverse complement strand
CCTCAGTCTTCTCTTCTCCAAGCTAAAGAGACCCAACTCCTTCAGATTTTTTCTTCTGTATCTTTGAAGTGGGAAGGGGAGTTTTAAAACATTAACATATGGAAGTGGGAAGCTGAAAGTTCTTAGGCTTAGTATTTGTCCCTGTTGTGTCCAGCTCTTATCACAATTAAACACAAGTGGAAACAGAGAAGAGTGCAGTATTATTAATAAGAACTACTTGTTCAAGAATTACAGCCTACTGTACTCTACGCAGGCGTTTTCTGTGATTTCAGATTGAGTCACTAATCAGAAAGCTGAAAAAAATTTGGAAATAAGAACACTTCCCCTGCTCAAATTTTTCCTTCTTTAACCATGTTGCATAGCTCTGTAAACAACAGGAGCTCAGCTCATGCAGCAGCATTAGTTTCTACTTGTTTTCTGATGCTATATGGTAAGAGTACAAGTGAAGAACTTGAGCTAGGCTGGGAGTTGAGAGACTCTGAGGGAGGTGCTCCTGAGAATACAGGTCACTGGGATTGCTCTGGGACTTTCTGAAGTTTTTCAAGTTACTTTGAGTATCTTCTGAATTTTTCATCTGTAGATTGAGAACTGCAAACAGTAATAAACTGAGGCCAATTAGAAGGTTGAAATGTCACAGGTGACGTTTAACTTAAAAGGTGACATTTATTGATGTATTTCTTGCTGCAAAGAGAAGGCAGAGACAAAAAGCTCTGAGAAGAATAGACAGAGCACAGCGGTGACATTCTCCCAAAGCCTCTATTATACCCCAGAGTTGACTATCACCTCCATCAGCTGATCTGACAGAAATGGTTTCAGGCATGGAGTTTTACTGAGTTTACACACAGTGAGTCTAGAGATGCTGATACTTCCACAAGCTATCTTGAGTCTTTGCAGGCAGGAGGAGAACAAGTGGCAGTAGAAAAGAAGATCACCTACCATTTAAACAAGTGTCCCTGCTCTTTACCTTAAAAACCATGAAGTGCTATGGTTATGTAAGACATGACCTTAATGAAAAAATGTCTATTTACCTATTCCTAGTTAGAATCCTTACTTATGGCAACATAAAGGAAATAGTCATTGACTCTACATGCTGCTCTTTGATCCATTTTTAACCGTTCTACAGAGGTTTTTCCCAGGTGTGTCACTCCAACACTGCATCCATTTCCAGTTATTCACCCCACTAGTCACTCTGGTTTGGAGAAAAAAACTACAGCAAAGTACTGTCATTATGACCCACCTTACTTTCATAAAGATTTGAAATGATCTATAGATTATGTTGATTATAAGCAATATGAAGTGACATCCATATGCAAACACTTCTGTATAAATGGCAGAATTTTGTCCTCAACATGAAAATTGATTGCAGTCCAAACACTGTCCCTAGACCCTTACGATTATCACTTCACTGGAGGCTTGAGCTTGTCACTTCACCCTTCTGCCTCAGTTCCCTAATTTACAGCTTGGAATTATGTTTTCTGTTTACTCCACAAGAGTCTCCCAGGGACTGGTTAATGAGTATAAAAAGTTATATATTTAAATTTTCAGACAGTGATTTTTATATGATTACATAAAGCTATGAATAAAAACATTTTGTAATAGAAAAAAATTAATATTATTATGAAAATTAAAGCAAGTATTTAAGCTAATCCTGTACATTATTATGTGTCTACTTCATAATCAGAATAAGTGTTAATACAGCTTTTATTTTTTTTTTTTTTCCTCAGGACAAAAATACTATTCTGGATTAGTGACAACAATATTGTTTGGAGCTTTCATCAGCTTCAGTAGTTAAACAGCTTGTAGCTGATAACTGTGAGGACATGGAAAACAAAGGAGAGCAGTGCAGTTCTTGTGGGAACAGACAATGTCTTCCTCTGGATTTGAACAAAACCACACGCAATGATCACGACCTCTGGATGCTTCAGTGCTATAAATACCAAACCATAAGTCAAAGTCTAAACTTCCCAAACTTTTGTTGCTGTTGTGTCAGCAGAATAAAATGTTAAACCCTCAGTAATAAGCAAGAAATTAGTCAACTGGGGATTAAAAAAATTGATTTATGCGGTTAATGTATGGTTCTTATTTAAACTACTGAAGCTGGCAGTGAAAGCTGCTGTTCTAAGGAGGGTGGTACAAAGTCTCAGGTTGATCCTGTGGTTCCCTCCCACCACCTTCCAACATGTATATAAGCTGTCAGCTCTCTGGACCCTTTGCCAGTTCTCTCTTTTAGACTTGCCAGAAGCAAAAGAGGACTAGAGATGAAGATCTTTTTATTCTTCACCTTTTCCATTTTTGTATTGTCTGCTTTAGAACAGGCAGCTGCCTCTGCTCACTATGACAAGATTTTAACTCATAGTCGAATAAGGGCACGCGACCAAGGGTAAGTAACTGGGTTTTATTTCTATTTTAAAAGGGAGCTTGTTAACCTTTATTCTCCCCTTTCTCCTCACTTTATTTTAAATGACTTTTCATTATCAATTCCTACTATCATTCAAGGAAAACTTTCTCAGTTAATTTTATAAGAATTGTTCCTAAATAAAAAGCTTTTTGGGGAGTTTCAAAAGGAGACAGAATACTGTTAAACTTCACATAACGTGGAATAATATAAAATCACCACCTCTTAATGAATAAAATGTATGCATTTTAGAATCACTGAAGTTAATTACAGTTCATAATGAAAGTATCTTTAATAAGCATTTTGAAATATTTGAATCCCACAGTATTTATTTATATATCTTTATTCAATCCCAGTGAGAACCATGAATTCTATTTAGGTGCTTTCTAACATGGGAATATATACTGGGAGCCCTTTTGTACAACTTCTGTTCCTACTAGAGCAATGTGACAAGCTGCTTGGCAGGGTACCCAAAAGACAATGCTTACAAGCCAGGCTACTTAAAGACATGGAAATAATTTGAATAGCTAGTGTCAGGGAGACAAATGTTTAAACATATTTTCCTTCAGTCTTAAGTTAAAAAGCATTCTATCTTTCTTTGTTGAATTCCCTCTGCCTGCTACACACTCACACAGAGCTTTTCAAATAAAAAAAGTTCACTGGTTTCTCACCAATGTAAAAAAAATGTTCTAATTTTTGAACTGAAGATTTAATTTTTGTTTAACTTGTAGAAGTATAAAGACTAGTGACAAAAAGCCTTTATTCCATGGAATTTGCCCGTAAGGAATTTCCCTTCTGTACACTACCATGCTAAGGAGAAAGTATTCCTTATTTGAAATCTGTGACTCCTTTTATTTACATGCCAATTTACCCTTTGGTCCCCAGTAATTCCCAGAATGTTTACTTAGGTGCCTGCGGTACTCCAAATGGTTGGTAATCAAAATAGCTGGTTGATTTACAGAAGACAGGGTTTCCTTCAACATAAAGAACAAGGCACTTTTTTTCCCCCATCTCCCCATGACCTTCAGCTGCCCAGATGTATACAAGACAAAAACTTTAATGAAAAGAGCCTGATGGTATTCACAGCTTGGTCCCTGCTGGCTGGTAATTAATTCACTTCACAGGGGGAAGGGAGAAGTGTAAGGCATATTGAGGCTTGACTAGGCACAGCTGGCGATCACTGCCTGTCAGAGGCAGAGGATCAAACCAGAGTGGAGGGGAATCTTCTGTTCCTGCTGGGAGGGTGGGATTGCCAAGGAGCCCAGCTGAGCTGTTCTAGGAGTTTGCACTGTGGTTGTTTGAAAACAGGCCTACCTTGGGAACTGAAGCCAGATGTTAATTTCTCACTTTTGGTCCACAGAAACGTTATTTGTTGCTATTTTATATAAAAATTCTGCAAGAATCATAATATTACTTAAGTTGGAAAGTACCTTTCAGATCATTCAGTCCCACCATCAATGTAACACTGACAAAATCCATCACAAAACTACATCTCTAAGCACTATGTCTACCTGTCTTCTAAATACCCCCAGAAATGTACAGAAACTTATTTTTTAAATGTTTCTCATTCCCACCCATAGCCCAAATGTCTGTGCTCTTCAGCAAGTCATGGGAACAAAAAAGAAATACTTCAGCACCTGCAGAAACTGGTACCAGGGAGCCATCTGTGGAAAGAAAGCGTGAGTAATGCTCTGCTTCAAAACTCTTCCCCTGTCATTGAGTTAATATAATGTATGATTAAAACCCTCTCCTTTTCTCAAAGACAAACTAACTGTTTGTTCAAATGCAGACACAGGAAGAATTTTGTTTGTAATTTTACAGGGTTACAGCTTCTCATTGTCTGCTTCCAAAGCCACCTGGATAATTGATCCAATAATTGTTGCCAAAAGCGATCACAAAAGCAGTGGAAAGTCTGAAAACGACAGCATAGTATATAGTTTTTCTTAGGTTTAAGAGCCTTCAAAGTATTAGCTTCAGCAATAATTCTCTGAGTTAAGTATTCATAATTCTATTTTAAACACAATGACATATGAGATTGTGATCTACTGAAAACCACAGAGGGACCTAAGGGCCAGTTGTGAAAAGAACTCATCACTGCCCAGCAGAGCTGTGTGCTTAGACCACACCTCTCCACAGCAAAAATGAAACCAAAAATGTTTGTGGATACGGGTTAAATCTGGGTGATTTTGGCTTTCTTTTGGAATCTGTGTGTATATTTCAATTGGCACTTCTCAGAATGTAAGTCATTGCCTTCTCTGTGTCAAAATGTCCAAGTCACTACTGCTTCATCAGCTATAGAGCAGCTTCAGAGGGTAAGCTCATACAAAAGTCCTGAACTTGGTCTGCCCAACTCGTTTTACTTAGATTTAAGTTACTTAACAGAGATTGACATTGTTTACCCAATGCAACAAACTAATGTTTTTCTCATGTACCACATGTTCTCCTGCTGTTTCACAATTATTTGGATAAATTTCTCAACAGTTGTCACAGGAAATCATTATTTTTATTTTCCCATTATTCTCTTACAGGGTCCAAATAGGCCTGGGGTGATATTTTCAGAAAGGCTTGAGTGAACAGGGAGTCCAGCCTTCAGTTGGAACTCTGTCTTAGGGTATTCAGAGTCTCTAAGTGACAACCTATAAAACTATTCCAAATGCCCAAGTAATATTTAAGTACACAGTTTGAATAATCACAGAGAGATTGTATGCCCTAAAATACGAAGTTGTTAAATTTTTTTGATACATAGTGCAAATTATATGTCTAGCGAACTTGGCTCCATTTAAAGTAAGATTTGTATTTAGAACTTCCTTAATGAACATCAACCACTGTTTTAGATGCTAATGCAATGGGGAATAGTGGTTCTTTGTTTCTGTGCCAATGGCTTCCTTAACAGAGGTTAATATAAAAGAAAAATATCTACAGTGTTAGCAACATAAGCTAGTTGAAGTTTACTTCCTCTGTAAACAAGCTCTCTTGAATTCTCTGGGAAATGCTCTTCTGATTAAAAATAGTTCACTAAATAAACTAGAAAGGAAATCTTGAACAAGAAGCAATTGATAACTTGTAGTTAGTCATATTTTTATTCTCCTGATTGTCAAGTCTTGAATAAATATTTTCCAGCCTGTTCTTCAAGTTTAAAAAATGTGTTTCTAAATATAGAAACATTGACGCATTCGGGCTGGGGTAGTGGTGGAATATATACGACTAAACAATTACACATAATTCCCATTGAATGCAAATGAATTTTTACAAACAGGATACTTTTAGGTTAAAACTGCAAATATATGACTTTACAAGTTTGTATGAACTTCACTGAATGGTTCTTTACAGAAAGTCAAAGAATTCTACATTGACACAGATGCAGACACAAACAGGGGTTTTGCCGGGGAATGGGTTGGGCACAAAAAATTATGTGGAGTAGAAATGCATCACTAGAACTGCTAATACAGCTACGGTCTCTCATAGTCTTTTCATGTCATGTATGTCACACTTTCATAATTACAAAAGTGTCATTTTCCTGTTAACTTTTTTTGATTCTTCTTCAGCTTTACATTTGTACCTTTTGTCAGCTGGTTCAGCGGTCCTGGCTGAAACATAATTATACTTACAGTTCTTCTTGAGCATGATCCCTCTACTTACTAATGTAAACCTGATTAAAACTCCCAAATTATTATTTATGTCAGAAAAATGCTTCCAGTAATGATTTTTTCCACTGTTGAAATCAGAAATGTAAATCAGATAATAGTCAGGCAATGACCTGAAATGGGCTTGCATTGTGGTTTTTACCACTCCTGTTGGGTGTCAGAGGTTTTACATTTTTTAAGATTCCTGAAAGACGGTACATGTCATAACACAGTGTTGGAAAGTATCCTTAGGAAAAAGACTGAGGGAAGATGTAGGAGGAGGATGTTTTCTTCCCTTTTTAGTTCTGAGAAAATGCTTTCAATGCTCTGACAGCACACCATAAATCAATGGAGCTGTGTTATACTTGTGATGCAGAGAGACACTGATTTCAACATACAGTCTTGCCTTTCAAGCACTGCCATGGCTTTGAAATCTGAAATCTAGAAATGTCAGTCTAGACATGAAGAATGATATTATGGCCCCAACAGAATTGAGGAAAAGACACGATTCTTATGGGCCAAGCTATCACCTTAAGTGTCCTGATATTGCAAACTTCATTGGTTGGTAGTTACTTACTTAAGGAGGTTGAAGAAAATAACAGCAATAAGTTAGAGTGGACGTAGCACAAATCATAATGACCATCCAACTTGGACAATGAATCTGATTATTCTAAATCCCCACAAGTGTCTTTGGAATGTAATTGACTGTCTAGATTCCTAGCCAATCTCTCCCATTTTGATTTTGGCTTTGTTTTTATAAGCAAATCCAGACAGGTTAGAATTATTTTTTCATACAAATTGCAGATTTTTATGCATTTGAAAATGGTAATAATTACCAATTTCCAGTCATACTGGATCGTGTATGATCATTTGCCCCACTTCTACCTTCATTTTTTTTTCAGGAGCCATAGGTTTATAGGTTTTATCAGAATCTTTCCTTTTCCTCCAGGTGGCATTGTAATACTGATTTCCCTTTTCCTTGAGTGGACATGTTGCAACTCATCCAAAATACTTCACCTTTTGAGTAAAATCTGCCATACCACTGACTTCCTTGGCACTACTTTTTATTCCCCTGCAGACACATTGGGAAGAGGCGTGTTTCCTGAAAATTACTTAGACTGAAACTTGGATATTCTCAATTCAGTTTTGGAAAACAGCTTACTCCTGTGGTTTTATTCCTAGATAGATGTCGTCTGTGTCTTCCCATGAGAGAAAGTCTGCTCTCAGCACAAATCTGACAAGGAATTCATAACTTTGCTGAGCTCCAGAAATAAATTGAGCTATGCAGTGATGGTTACCTTCATGTGTCAGGAAAAATAGTTCGAAAAAATAGGCAGTTTGGACTCATTGAAGTAAAGTTAGGTGGAGACCTTGTTCTCTTCATTGACTAGAATTTAGAGGAATGTAAACTGTAAAACATTTTACAGAGCCTGTATAAGGCCCTAAGCAAGAAACCTACTACAGCCAACCAGAATAGGTCATCAAGAAATGGGGCTGGGTAGATTTGGCCATGAGAGTCTACACAAAACAGTCCCCTACCTTCTCCCCCCACTTTTAACAATTTTACCATTGCACAAGCACCTGTAGAGCAAGGCTAGAGGGGCAAACAGTGTGTATATGGGTAAGTGAAGTCATAGAACTCCTGAGGGTTGTGGTTTACTGTGGCTGTAAGA
This sequence comes from Jacana jacana, assembly GCA_013400555.1. Classification (NCBI taxonomy): domain Eukaryota; kingdom Metazoa; phylum Chordata; class Aves; order Charadriiformes; family Jacanidae; genus Jacana; species Jacana jacana. The sequence goes on along the minus strand of VZTM01001463.1, from coordinate 12,174 downwards.
GTAGCTGTTATAACTTAGTCTTAGCTGCTAATGGGAGGTTTAAAACAGAAATGTAGACATGACTAAAGAGGTTACTGCAATAAGAATGTTAATTCCCAAAGACAATGGCTCTTCTATTGTTAATATCCCCATGTTAACAAGTCCTCCCTAACTTATATATATGAGCTATAAAATGTTAATTTTAATGCATTTTTATTATTTATACTTCCTACCCACTGCTGTAAATTTCCAATTGGCAATTTAAAGATTTGTTAATATCACAGTCTACTGGACTAGAAGTCTTTCCACTGTTTCACTGCAGTATTTTATCTCCATGCCAGCAAGCAGTAGAAAGAGATGAGTCACAGAGTTGATCTGAATAAACTGAAAACTGCCTCTGATAGCCAAGAATAACAAGGATATAAGGTAGTATTGCCCTTACCCTTTTTCCTTTGGAATATACTCCTTTGGATAAGGTCAGAACAGCTTTGTGCTAAAAAAACCACCCAAAAATCACAACCAACCCCCTCAACACCCACAAAAAGAAAAACCCAAACAAATAAAAACCACCAAACCCAAAAACTCGAGAATGCAGCATTGCTTGTTATCTGACTAACTGCTTTATTCACCTCAGCATCATGTTATATTGAACTAGTAAGGATATACAGATGAGTATAACTTATGGTGTGAGATAGTGCTTCCCCTGCGTACCGTGTCTAAACAAAAGTGGTCCTGAGAACTGCATCTTGCACTGAGTTTGATCTGGCTCTAACCTTATCATGGGATTCTTGATACAGACCCCTTTTCTTCATTTCCATCTTTCTAGCTACATTTTAAGCACAGCCGATATATGGACTTTCTAATTGCAGTCAACTGTACAGGAACATGAACACTGTAAGTAGAGACTTACAGTAACCCTTGATGACTGAAAAAAAAAGCCTGCAGCATACATAACAAATTACATTATTAAAAAGGCACTGAACTTGTAATGCTTGGCTGAATAAATATTTTCTTTCTTAACTATGTTCTTCAGCCAGTTTTCTTCCTTTCATGAAGTGTGTCATTGTTGGATATGGTAAGGAGACTAATCTTGCCATCTTATTCTATGCTTTTCAATCAGCTTCCTCTTTCTATTTTTCTTTCCAAAAGATAATTAAGACTGCAATCTCTCACAGCTGCTTATGGACTGAGGGGTAGATATTTCTGTTCCATGGAAAAAAAATATTTTCTCATGACAAAGCAGTTCACACAGCTGGGAGAAAATTCTGACTCCTGCTACACAGCTTTCTTTAATCAGATTTATTTTTTATTAGCATCTGACAGGGATGCAACAATAGGAAGAGTATATGGTTAATTTCCTTATTAGTTCGAAAATCTGTAGCTTAAATTGTATGCTATTCTTGCATTCCTGAGAAATAGCCATTCAGTGAATTGATTTAAAGAAAGAGATATATTAAAAAGAGCTATACAAATGCTTTCAATATATGGCTTCTCAGATGAAAAGATGCACATGGCAGAAGGGTCAATACATCATGTGTGTATGAATATGAGGGAATGGAGGAAAAATATTTTCATAGCACAGCGAAATGAGAAATGGATTTTTTAAAAAAAATTCTTTCATCTTCACCAGCTCTCTCTGAATGCTGTCAATTACAGATTTATAATCCTCACTTCTAAAATAATTCTTTGTAATTCTGTTGTTCTTCCAGTCTCCTTTCATTTTTCAATCTTGTGATTTATCTCTTGCCAGCAACTAGGATCATGCAGCCTATCGCTCACTTACACTTTTCCACCCTCCCAGATTGGTAGAGCGAAGGAGAAAAGGAGGGGAAGGGCAAAATAAAACAACTTTTGGTTTGAGTCAAAGACAGTTTAACAGAACAATAATTAAAAAGAAAAATAACAATACTAATAATAATATTAAAAGAATATACAAAACACAAGTCTCTGGTTGCTCAGCCCAACCTGAGCAGAGCTCACAAATTCCCTTTCCCTGCCCAACTGTCATTTATATACTGAGTATGTCATCTATGATATGGAATATTCCATTGGCTGTTCTATTGTTCTGGCTATGCTCCTCTAGCCTCTATGGAAAGCTGAAAAGTCCTTGACAAATATAAACATCACTTAGCAACAACTAAAACAATATGTATTATTGACATTCCTTTCATATCCAAACTGAAGACACAGCAGCCGATAGAAAGAAAATTAACTCTATCTCAGCTGATATCATGACAAATCTCTTTAAGTAGTTTGGATATTGAAAGACTGAAGTCCAACTTTTAATTTGAATAAGCTGTTCATTTTAATGTGTTTGTGGTTAAAATTTTGTCTGGTTTAGTTTATGAAAAATGGGTGAAGTGTTTTCACTGCCACCAAAGACTCTACAAATTACATCTGGAATGTAATGGTAAAGAATCAGCAAAAACCTTCAAGGAATTTCTGTCCAGAACTCTAACACTGTAAACATCAGCCACACCTATAGAAATAAATCTATTATGTAAAACTGTGATGACAGTTTTCCCTTAGCATTCACAGTGTATTGTAATTTTAAAATAACAGCCGGTCTAAAGTCTTAAAGTTTGGTTTAGGCTTTGGTAAGATTGTTGGAATTCTCTCTGCCAAGGAGCCAATATCAGCTCTGTGATAACTTGGGTGACCTTGGACTTTCATGTAAAAGAAGACAATCTGTAAAGCATATCTATTGTAGAGCTTTTATTTCTGTCATGTTATTTAAGAAGGCATTATATTTTATAAAACTATCAACGCTAAATTGAGTGTTACAGTCTAGAATTACCAGTTAGCCCTAATTTGCTGTTATGTATAGCTTAAATGTATTCAAAAATGAGAATATGTTATTGACATCATTATATCACAGTTCCACTTAATGATGGTAGACATTCTGTAAATTCTAACAGACTAGGGGATGAGGTATTAGAAAGCAGCCCTGAGGAAAGGGACTCGGGGGTGCTGATGGATGAGAAGCTGGACATGAGCAGGCAGTGTGCATTTGCAGCCCAGAAGGCCAATCACATCCTGGGCTGCATCAAAAGGTGCATTGCAGGCAGATCCAGAGAGGTGATTTTGCTATTTTGCTCAGGTGAGACTTTAGCTGGAGTACTGTGTGCAGGTCTGGAGCACTGTGTGCAGGTCTGGAGCCCTCAGCATAAGAAGCACATGGACCTGATGGAGCGGGTCCAGTGGGTTTGGAGCACCTTTGCTGCAAAGACAGACTGAGAGAGCTGGGCTTGTTCAGCCTGGAGAAGAGGAGGCTCTGGGGAGACCTAAAAGCAGCCTTCTAGTATCTGAAGAGGGCCTACAGGAAGGCTGGGGAGGGTCTGTTTACAAAGGCCTGCAGTAACAAGGGATAATGGTTTCAAACTGGAGAAGAGCAGATTTAGATTGAATATTAGGAATAGGTTCTTTACCATGAGAGTGGTGGACCACTGGAACAGATTGCCCAGTGAGATGGTTGATGCCCCTTCCCTGGAGATATTTAAGGTGAGGCTTGATGAAGCCTTGTGCAACCTGGTCTAGTTGGAGGCGTCCCTGCTGATTGCAGGCAGGTTGGACTAGATGACCATAGAGGTCTCTTCCAGCCTAGACTGTTCTATGATTTGATGATTCTATGAAAAGCCTTGCATTTATTAAAATACCATCAATCTGTAGTCTATCCAGAAATGGTTGAATGAAAATAAGGGCTGAAGATCTGGAGAGTGTGTACTTAGAAATGAAAAATTAATAATAAAATAAATAAAAATTAGACTCTGCCAAAATTAATATACACTTGTCCTGTGTATTATTTAATTATGAATTTGTCTATATTCCACAGAACTATCTTATATGAGTGCTGTCCTGGCTATATGAAGATGGATGGTATGAGGGGATGTCCTGCAGGTACAGGCTTATTTTCACATGTATGAGTCTCTCTATGAGAAGTACTACAACACAATAGATTTTGCCTTTTTTTTAAGAATTACTGCTGGAGAACATACAACTTCATTTGCATACAGCCAACAGTTAAAAATCAACCAGTACTGAATTTTCCTGCTCCTTCCAGTTGCTGGATTGGAGAGGAATGATAGTGTCTTCAGTTCCCAAAGCTGTCAAAGAAGAACTTTTATTGCTGTTCTCATCGAATCCTAGAAAAACCTAAAGCATACCAATAAGGTCAAAAAACAGGGCATAAGGTGTGGCACTTCTAATTTCTGTTTGTTCCTTTTCCTGTAAAGACTTGAATCTTATTTACTAGAAGAGGGCTATAGGCTTTAAATTAACTAAGGAGGGAAAACAAACACAGGAATTATTGATTTCTCCTATTTGTGCTATTCTGTTTTGCATAAATAAGCAATTGCAGCAGAGACAAGTAATCTGAGAAGAAATATATTTCATATCCCTATATGTGAAATAATTCTTTTACGTTCAGTCAAGGAGTTAGGTATATGTAAGTCAGAGTTTAGTTTGTTTAGATGACTTATTTTCACTTTAGATATTTACATTAGGATGATGTAAATCACACTCTAGAAGTGCCTGCTCTGGTCCATGAACATTAAGAGAGTCAAGAAGTAATAGCTCACATGCAGATGCCACACTTCAGGATGTCCAGATTTAGGAGAGATGAATCCTGTTCTCATGTAGCAGTGTTTTAACTGTGACACTATGGCCATTCTTACTCTCTGGATGAATCAATGTACATGAAAACCACACACTGGAAGAATAGCAAGATGCCTTGCAAGAAGAATTCTAGTCCACCATGACCAAATGTTTGTGATTTCAGATGGGATTTCCTCCTGTCCCCAACAGATAGCCTCCCCTTTAAAGGCTGGGTTGGCAAAAAACACCAGGCAACTCTCGTAAAGAATATATTACAACATCTGTTTTCGTTTGATCTAATTTTTCATTAAGCAAAAGACAAAAATAAATAACAATCAGATGTGTTTGAATATGTTTACAATGAAATTTAATCCAAACACACTGTTTTAATACTGATTTAAACAGTTTCAAAAGGTAATACCATTGTGCAAGCAAATGGAACAAAATAGATTTGATTGTGAGAAACTGATTGACTGAAGAGTTTACATTATTCTTATATCATGTTTCTTTCAGTTGCTCCCATTGATCATGTATATGGTACACTTGGTATTGTGGGAGCTACCTCCACACAGCAATATTCTGACATGTCAAACCTGAGAGACGAGATTGAGGGCCGAGGATCATTCACTTTCTTTGCACCAAGCAATGAAGCCTGGGAGCAATTAAATTCAGTAAGTGCGTGTGTGTGGGAGCACGTATGTGTTAAAGTGTTTCTCTTTCAGCTAGCATTTTAGCTGCAGCAGTTACTATAATAAAGTAGACTAGAAACAATATTGGTATTTTAGATATAAATGAACATTACACAAGTTATAAAAAAAAATAGTTTCCATGTTTAACAGGTATTGCTGAAGCTAGAGAGTCTGAATTTGTTTTAAGGAGGGCTAGGCAACTTCATTGTTTCTTTAGCATTACTCATTAGACAAGGCTAAGCATTTGCATGTCAAATATTAATATTGTTAGTGTTATTAGTGTGTTTTGGGGAAACTGATAGGAATTCCAGCAATTGCATGTAGAGTATAATTCTACTTTGTTAGTGATTCAGGTGTCCTTCTTTTAGTAATGTTTCCCATTAAATAGATATTGAATCACAGCTCCTCCAATGGCTTGTCTGTTCTGAGGCCTCTTGACTTCCTTTTGTAAGTAAATGAGACTAAAGCGTCATTTAAGTACAGCCAGATCGATAGGTATCAAAGTTGTGTCTCCTAACAAGTATCCATTGTTGAAAAGATTGAGAGCATATGTTTAGGTAAAGCAATAAGTACATCGTCCTGACTGGAAGAATCTTTTGAAACTTCTAATTAAATTCCTTTCTTCCTCAGGAAATCCACAGGAATTTGGTTGACAATGTAAATATTGAGCTGTATAATGCTCTTCACCACCACATGGTAAACAAGCGCATGTTGACAAAAGATCTTAAGAATGGCATGACTCTGGTGTCTATGTATAATGACCAGAAATTGATTATTAACCATTATCCTAATGGGGTAAGTCTGTTATCTTTTTTTTTTTTTTTTCTAATATAATTATTCAGTTATAGCCACTACTCTTTCATTTATTTTCTTCTATAGATAAGAAAATAGGTTATAGAAAGTTTAACATCTAACAAGTCAGTTGGCACTGACAAAAATAACCTTTTCAAAGACATTTTGTCTGCTCTATAGATGAATCACTAAGAAAGAATTAATGAACAAGTGCTGTCTACTGTTTAGAAACCAAAGTTCAAACAGTTCCTTAAAGACAAAGCCTCTTGTGCCCCAAATCTGAGAGCAAAATCTACTATTAATCATCATATGTTTACAAAATACTATGAAATCAGATCTTTTATTTGAATTGGAGTGCACAGTAGAAACATTTAACATTTCAGGGGACACACGTTCATTATATGCCTGTAAAAAGTTCATTTTTAGAAATGCTAGAAATTTTCCAGTCAGGTCACTCATCTTTGTTCCTTAAAAGCATTGAAATGTTTGAGTTGGACTACAGTTTATATCAGTAAAAAACAATACAATCACCATATTAACCACATATGGAAAAAAAAATCTGAATAATTTCATTAAAAAATAAAACAGGAATAAAAACTAATGTAACCTGAATAAATCTGCTGCTAGTTTTCCAGAAGCTTAGCCAGGCTTTCCAATTTTATGTTTTATTTAAAATATAAACTGAAATAACAACAAGGAATACATAACGTACAGTACGTACAGTGCCAGTCTGAAAGAATCGGATTCCAAGTATATAATCAAATTAATGCTTAATCTTCTCCTGTTTGATTCTTCAAATATAGGTTGTTACTGTTAACTGTGCAAGGATCATCCATGGCAACCAGATTGCTACCAATGGTGTTGTTCATGTCATTGATCGTGTCCTTAGTGCTGTTGGAAATACCATCCAAGATTTCATTGAAGTTGAGGATGAACTTTCATCTCTTAGAGTAAGCGAACAAAAATAAAAATGTTTCTCTGGTTTTTTAGTTTATTCTTCTTTCTTTTCTATTTCTCTATGATACCTACAAGTAAGAAGAATTCACTCAGTAACAGATATGTATCTGTTATTCAGATATGTATAAGAATTCACTCAGTATTCTCTTTTAGGATTAATCAAATAATGGAAACACACAGATCGTGAAGTTGAACAGAGGATATCTTTCAGCAAGTTAAGACTTGTTCTAAGGAACAAAAGGGAATTTGTTTTATTTTTAAAATACTGAATAGTTTTTTTGTTTCGTTTAGACTGCTTACCTTTTCTTCATCACTAGAAAGCAGAGAATTTTTTATCAATTTTGTTTAACTTTACTTTATTCATGTCAAGAGCTGAGTAATATGTTAGGGATCAAAAACCTAGAAATAACTTTTCCAGGCCTCAAAGCGAGAGGAGAGGAGAGGAGAGGAGAGGAGA
>VZTM01001460.1:92021-105330 GCA_013400555.1 Jacana jacana | reverse complement strand
TGTAGAGCATCCCTGCCCTCAAGAGCGGCACCTCATAATATGCTCCTTAATAGCAGTCCAATATCCTCTTGGTTAGAAGATGCAGATAGGGCTGATGACTACCCTAAAAGGTGAGAGGGTCACTCATGGAGTGGTCGGTGAAGCAGGCTGGTGCTTGGTTTGGGTTGCTGAGAGAGTAAGGAAAAATGTCCTCTCCTGTCTTCTGGCAGGGTTTTCAGACCTAGTTTTGAAACTAGGGGGAGGTGGCAAAAGGATTAAGAGAACACTCCTGCCCTGAAGCCCTTGTGTCTTGTGTAAGAGACAGCTCAGTTTTGGAGCCAGTTCTCTTTAACATCTTTATCAATGATTTGGAAGAGGGGATTGAGTAGCATCCTCACTATGTTTGCAGGTGACACCAAGTTAGGTGGGAGCGTTGGTCTGCTGGAGGGTAGAAAGGCTTTGCAGAGGGATCTGAAGGCCAATAGGATGAGGTTCAACAAGGCCAAGCGCCAGGTCCTGCACTTGGGTCACACCAAACCCCTGCAGTGTTATAGGCTGGGGGCAGAGTGGCTGGAGCTGCCTGGCAGAAAAGGACCTGGGGGTGTTGGTCAGCTGTGGGCTGAACAGGAGCCAGCAGTGCCCAGGTGGCCAAGAAGGCCACCAGCATCCTGGCCTGAATCAACAACACCGTAGTGGAGTAGGAATCAAGAGGTGATTGTCCCCCTGTACTGGGCACTGGTGAGGTCCCACCTTGAGGGCTGTGTCCGGTTTTGGACCCTTCACCAAAAAAAAAGACATGGAGGGGCTGGAGCAGGTCCAGAGAAGGGCAACGGAGCTGGTGAGGGGTCTGGAGCACAAGTCTGAGGAGCGGTTGTGGGAGCCTCAGCCTTCTCTTCTCCAGGCTGAACACCCCCAGGTCCCTCAGCTTCTCCTCATGAGGCTTGTTCTCCAAACCCCTCACCAGCTCTGTTGCCCTAGATTTCAGACCCTCGAAGCCACTTAACTTTCCCTGTGGTTGGGAATAAACATTGTTTGATTTGGAATGCTCTGAGCAAGGGCAGATAAGGCGCTGCACCATCATGTGAACGAAGCTTTGCAGCCCCAGGACGCTCCTGTAAGATCAGAAGTTGTTTTGCGGTGAAATTGCCGGAGTAAACGTTAAATGTCAGGCTCTTCACCATTGACCTGTATGAGGACAAGCTGCGTTGGCAGCTGCATAATAGAGAGGGTGTTCTGGGAAATCCCTCTGCAAAACACTTAATTCTGCTGCTGCAAGGGGTTACTCGGCGTAGCCCACCCCTGGGCTGCCTCCCCAGCAGTGTGGTCAAGACAAGAGGGCAAGGCAGGGGCTTCTACCCCTCTGTCTGCTCTGATGAGACCCCACCTGGAGCACTGTGTCCAGCTCTGGAGTCCTCAGCACAGGAAGGATATGGACCTGGTAGAGTGGGGTGAGAGGAGGCCACAGAAATGGTAGGAGGGCTGGAGCCAGGAAAGCTGGGGAGGGACTCTGGATGAGGGAGGGGAGCCATAGGAGGAAGGGGAAGGGTTTGGCACTGAAAGAGGGGAGGTGGAGCTGAGATGTGGGGAAGAACTTGTTTGGTGTGAGGGTGGTGGGAGCCTGGCCCAGGTTGCCCCGAGAAGCTGTGGCTGCCCCATCCCTGGAGGGGTTCGAAGCCAGGTTGGAGGGGGCTTGGAGCAACCTGGTGTGGTGGAGGCAGGGCAGGGCAGGGGGTGGAACTGGATGATCTTTTAGGTCCCTTCTCAATCCAAACCAGCCTGTGATGCTATGCTTCTAAGAGCACTAGCGCTATTTCTTATGCATCAGGACACGCAAAATGCATTTTCTTTTGCCTGCAAGACTTTTGGGAAATAAGAAATGCCAGGTGTGTGTTGGCTGGATCACAGTTTCCAGTGTCCCCACAGCAGCCTTCTCTCTTCCAGCAGGAGCCTTCCTTTGCCTGCACTGTGGGCTTTGCTTCCAAGACTTGGTCCAAGGTTTTGTCAGCAGCCGGATGAGTCAGTTGTTCAGCCGTTCTCTGAACTGATCCTTTCTCTTCCAGGTCTGGTTTTTGACCAAGCCCACTTTTGAACTGCTATACTTATTGTTTATTTATGATAGATGGAACTCATCTGAGGTAGTAGGTTCTGGAGGTGGCTTTGCTTCACCATTTGGAATTAGTTCAGGTTTATTCATGCCGTACAGAAAGAAGCTACTTCACCTGGAAAGCCATGGGACGGCTTTCCATGGAACCAGCAGTACCATGGCACCGTTGCTGCTCACGGGGATAGAGTACCCAGAGCTGATGTTCAGGTCTTGTTCTGTAGATGTAGATGAACTGAGACTGTCTCTCACAGTGCTCCACCTTCCAGTGGAACTTGCTATGAAATCATCATTCTGTGCTCAGAGTATTCTCATGCAGCTGCAGAAGATCTGAACTTCAGAAAATCACAACACCACCAGGGTGAGGAAGTGATTTTCCTCTGACAGATACTAATCTGCATCCAAATGAGAATTCTCTCAAGACTTTTCCAACAGTGCCAAAGAGATCAATTCCAAAGGGCTGCAGCATCGTCTGATGGGTTCAGACCGGGAGGTTCAGGGACAAAAGGAGGAGGCGAATGAGCTGTAAGGAAATAAAGGTGTTCTCCATCTGTTGCTGGTGTAAAACCTGTCTGCAAGATGTTCCTGGACATATGTTGAGTGCGTAAGTGGGCACTGCGGCCTCCGGTTTAGCACAATGGGCATTGTGGAATTAGATGTTGCCGGGGCAGAAAAAGAACGGTGTCTGTTTCAGCTTCATTCATAGTCACTGAAAAGAACAGCATCATCGGTGACAGGAAAAGCAGTCCCATATTTAATTTATAAGTCTTGAATGAGTTTTCTGTTTCACAGGAGCAGCCTGTTGTCAGCTAAGATCTTGGCTCAACACATTTTGATATTCCCTGTGCTCAGCACTGGTGAGGCCACTCCTGGATTCTTGTGTCCAGTTCTGGGCACCTCAGCACAAGAGAGATCTGGAGGGGCTGGAGCGAGTGCAGAGGAGGGACACGGAGCTGGGGAAGGGTCTGGGGCATCAATCTGATGAGGAGCCACTGAGGGAGCTGGGATTGTTGAGTTGGAGGAAGAGGAGGCTGAGGGGAGACCTCATCCCTCTCTCCAACTGCTTGAAAGGACATTGGAGAGAGGTTGGTGCTGGTCTCTTCTCTCAGGGAATCAGCAATAGAAGGAGAGGGNATGAACGGGCCTGTTGCCTTCTAATAGGAAATGCAAATGCATTTTATGAATAATACCCTGTATTTATTGGAGCCAGCAGGGCATAAGTACGATTGAAAGCAAGTGGAATAACTGCTTAAATATCAGGCTGTGGAAGTCTACCGCCTCCGCACCAAGATCAACCTGTGCAGGCTAGTTTAGGGACTAATTAAGGGAAATGATGCTCTCCAGTACGTTCTCTGGGATGTCTGTTTTCTGTAACTATCCACTAATGAACCCCGAGAGAATTCCAAGGGAGCGGATAATCCAAACGTGATCTGATTTGTTCTCAAGGATTCCCGCTCCTTTCCCAGCAGCGCAGCACCGTCAGGAGCAAACTTGCCGTTCTGGGGTTTCGTAACATTTGGACTGGAAAACTCCAAACTAGCTTTACAGTAGCTCAGATTTGAAGGTAAGGTGTTGGAAAAACCAGGTGTTTGATTTCTGTCAAGTGCAGGAGAGCGCTGCTTTTGGAGGTGGGCTAGTTTGGTGACAAATGGTTTATAAATAAGTAAAGGGTGAGTGTCAGGAGGATGGAGCCAGGCTCTTCTCAGTGACACCCAGTGATAGGACAAGGGGTAATGGATACAAGCTGGAATAGAGGAGATTCCAGTTAAATATGAGGAAAAATTTCTTCAGAGTGAGAGTGAGTGACTGTGATAAATGCTGGCAGTAGGAAAATAACCCCCCTGCGAATTCCTTCGGTCTCTTGGACAGAGGTTTCAACACAACCTGAATAAAAACCCAGTGCCATTGGGCTATGCAGAAGCCCAGAGTACACAGTCCCAAAATTACATTAAAAGGTCCAAGATAGTAATGACAAATCTTTGAAATGATGAACTTTCTGGAATTCACTGAAACCTTCCAGAAAAAAAGATGAGAATCTGGGGAGTAATGCGTAAAATCGGTTTCATTTTAAGCAATACACTTCCTGTAAAGATGAAGTACTTCACTGAAAAGTGCTCATTGTCTAAACTGCAAATTGTTTGATTGGACTCATTTCTTATACCTACAGATTGCATAAATCCCACTGCCACTGGGGTCTTCACTTGCAAAGCCACTTTTCTTTTGATCTTAAAGAACTGAGTGAAAGAGAATCATAGAATCCCAGAATGGGTCGAGTTGGAAGGGATCTTCAAGATCATTGAGTTCCAACCCCCGTGCCCTGGGCAGGGACACCTCCAACCACACCAGGTTGCTCCAAGCCCCATCCAACCTGGCCTTGAACTCCTCCAGGGATGGGGCAGCCACAGCTTCTCAGGGCAACCTGGGCCAGGCTCTCACCACCCTCACACCAGAGAAGTTCTTCCCCACATCTCGCTTCCATCTCCTCTCTTTCATTTTAAGACACAAGAGGGAATAGCTTCAAGCTGCAGCAGGGTAGGTTTAGACTGGAAAGAATTAGGAGAGAATTGTTCCTAGCAAGAGTGGTCAGAACCTGGACTGGGCTGCCCAGGGAGGGGGTGGAGTCCCCATCCCTGACTGTGTTTCAGTGTGGATGAGATGTGGTGTTGGGGGCTCTGGTGTAGGGGAGACCTTTGTAGAGTGGGGCTGATCGTTGGACTGGATGATCCCAAGGGTCTCTTCCAACCTGAATTGTTCTGTGATTCTATTATGTTGCCTTGCAGGAGCTCAGAAAGCCTTGGTTCTGGTTCCTACTATCAAAGAATCAAAGTCTAAGAGGACCCCCAGCCCTTGGGGCCCCCGGATTAAGATTCCTAAATAAGAAACAAGTAGTGCTGCAGGAGAGGGTCTTGAACAGGCAGGGCTGTGTGGCAGCTTGGTCCCACCGGTATCCAGTGCTTAAGCTCCAATCCTTTCTCAGAGTCTTTCTTTGATGTTTCATATCTTTTTCATTCTGAAATGATCAGCTTGTGAGCGGCTCCGTGTAGCTACAGCCCCTCTCCCGGTCTCTGCGGGGAGCCGAGTGACTACCTCTCAACTCCTGGATTCCCTTTGATGTGATAAGATGCCAGGCAGGTATTTGTTTTAACTATGAAAAATGAATGAAACCCCATTTATTTCTCATGCATAGGTTGTATCATGGAGGTACAGTGGAAATTAAATGAATGTATTGAGGAGTGTTGTTTCTTGTTACTATAGTTTTTTATCCAGACATCTGGAAACAGCTAATCACAGAATCTCCGAATCTCAGGGATTGGAAGGGACCTTGAAGGCTCCTCCAGTCCAATCCCCTGCCGGAGCAGGAACACCCAGAGCAGGTCACACAGGAACGCCTCCAGGCGGGTTTGGGATGTCTCCAGAGAAGGAGACTCCACCACCTCCCTGGGCANCTGCTCTCCAACAGGTCAGTTCCCAACCTATACTGGTACCTATAGCTGGTACCAAGGCAAGAATTATAACATAGAGTAGGTCGAGAGTTGAAACAGTGTGTAGCTGCCCCAGCAGAAGTAATCACTCTGTTGGAGCTGTAGATATTACACACAGTCATTTTCTCTGCATACAGCGTGTGGGTACGAAGGATTTTTCCTGCAAATTTTTTTTTCCAGTAGATACACTGCTTCTGGGCATTCTGTAAAGGTGTCCCTGCTGGCAGCCTTTCCATCAACAGCTCCCCCTGAGCAGAGCGTTTTACTGGAAGAAAAATATCGTGAGAGTGGAACTTTGGAAGGAAGTCAGTTGAAAGAGGGAGGGTGTTGACTGATGGTAAGAGTGAAATATGTCTGTAGCCAGGAGGGACCAAAGCAGCTTAATTTTTTATTATTTATGGATTGGAGGAGGCTTTTTTGCCATCTATGGTAAGCACCTGAGCTTGGAGGGCGGGTTGTCTTGTTTGCCCCTGCTGTCAAGGAGGGGAGAGAGGCTCTTCCAGGCACCACACTGGAGGAGCAGCCCTGAATTTGTCTCTGGGGAGCCCTGCTACCTTCCACTGATGATAAATGAAGAGTTGTGGAGACAGAGTGTATAAATTAATAGCCCAGATCGAACTCTGGGATGATAGATGTCTTTCTCCTTGTCTCAGCCGTGTTACCTTCTATTTACTGGGGAGCTTTTGGGGCGTAGCGTGGAATTCAGTCACCCATTGACCTTTCTTGGTAGCCAGTTTGCACACAGTTGTTTGATCCAGAGGAGCTGATCAGAGTTTTGTGTTGAGAGAGTTGGGCAGTGGACCTGCTGGTTCAGCAAGAATTTCTTAGTCATAAATGACTTGCCCTGAAGAGGGGCTGGAGAGTTAAAAGCATTGCTTTCGAAGTGTAGCATGGGATTTATAAGAGAAAACAGAAAATAGCCCTTTGCTTTCCCCCCTCTCCTTACCAAAATGTTGGACTAGATGATCTTAAAGGTTCCTTCCCGGTTCCTGGAGAATAAGGCTTACGAGGATGGATTGAGGGAGTTGGGATTGTTTAGTTGGAGGAAGAGGAGGCTGAGGGGAGACCTCATCCCTCTCTCCAACTGCTTGAAAGGGCATTGCAGAGAGGTTGGTGCTGGTCTCTTCTCACGGGCAATGAGCGATAGAAGGAGAGGGACTGGCTGCAAGCTGCAGCAGGGTAGGGTTAGGCTGGCCATGAGGAAAAAGTTTTTCCCAGAGAGAGTGGTCAGTCAGTGGAATCAGCTGCCCAGGGAGGGGGTGGAGTCCCCATCCCTGACTGTGTTTAAGAGTAGATTGGATGTGGTGTTGAGGGATGTGGTGTAGGGGAGAACTTGTAGAGTAGGGCTGATGGTTGGACTGGATGATCCCAAGGGTCTCTTCCAACCTAAATGATTCTATGATTCCAACCTAGACAATGCTGTGGCTCTATATATGCCTTGTAAATGATGTACTGTATATATTTCTACCACTGATATCACACAGAATTGGATTAGAGTGTTTTCACACTCGAGTTCTTTGCACCTTGGCATTTATTATTATCCTTGTGATTTTACACTGACAGTTGACTATTTCCTTGACTGATGAAGCTTGCTTTGACATAATGATGGTGTCTGTGCTCTCCCGGCTTTGACTCAGTATTTAATATATCACAGTTTTGTGTCAAAAGAAGGAAATTTTTGGATACTTCAGTTAAAAAATGAGATGGATAGGTGGATTCAGACTTTGGAAAGGCAGGATCAGACATCAGAAATGGTAGAAAGAACTTGTGGATAATCACTCTATATTGTTTTCTCACTATTGTGTTCTTGAAATTACATGGAATTTAATTATTAGAGTTCAGGCTTAGTTAATTACCTTTTCAGGATGCTGCACCAGTTAAACACATTCAACTTCATAGAATTAGAGAATGATAGAATTGCCCAAGTTGGAGTGGACTTTTCAGATCATCAAGTCTATCCAACCATCAACCCAACTCTGATGAAACCCATCACTCACCCATGTCCCTCAGCACTGTGTCAATCCACCTTTGAAATCCCTCCAGGGATGGTGCCTCAAGCCCTGCCCTGGGCAGCCCAGTCCAAGCCTGAATAACCCTTTCTGTGTAAAAATTGTTCCTGATCTCCAACCTGAACCTCCCCTGGTGCAACTTGAGGCCATTTCCTCTTCCTTCTGTCATCTTGCTTGTTTTCTTCTTGTTTTCTGGTCATGTGGGCTTCCTAATTTACACCCCCCATCCCCCCATTTATTTGTTTTGCACGGAGATATCACTAAAAGAATCATTTTAAAAATGGAAGTGTTTATATTCTAAAAATAAAAGATAAGAAATCTTGAATGTCACGAAGGATTGAGATGGTCAGCATGATATGCAGGCCTTAATTTGATCAGGAAAATACACAGCCTTTTATACTGACATGGCTTACGTAGCTACAGGGGAATCTTTGATGAGTTTAATTGCAGTTGTTCGAGTAGCTGTCCAGGCAGGTCTTGAAAATCTCCAGCCTTTTTTTCTTTCACCCTGTCACCTTCTCCAGATGATGAAAAACTGGAAGAAACTGGCTGAGGAGCAGACAGAGGGATCTTGAGTAAATTTAGAGGTCCACGTGCCTGTTGTGGCCCTGCTACCACAGCGAGGGATGGACTTTGACCTCTTGGTATTTTCTTTAGCCCTACGATTTTATGAAAAGCGGCCGGATATTTAAATATCCACCCTCAGATATTAAAGCCTTCGCCTTTTGGGATCATGAACGTTTAATATTGAAGTTAAGAAAGGATATCAAGCCAAGATATCAAATACAAATAGGTATCTAAGTCCAGGCGCTGCTGAGGAGCCCGGCTTAGGGGCAATGGAAGGTGGTGTGGGACAGGGCTTTGTCGCTGCTGCTTTTTCGGGGTGAAAACTCGAACCCTCAGAAGTTTATTTTTCAGCAAATCCTGTGGCATTCAGAACCTCACCTAATGCAGCTTTTTTTAGTTTGTGTTTCCTGTACTAACAGATGCCTGTTCTCTCTCTGCAGTCGTTTATGCTTCAATTGTAATCCTTTTTGACTAATCATGTTTAATGCGTTCTTAAAGTATTTCCTACCATAAAGCAAATTGAAGCGATATGTGCAAACCTGTCTGGCCTCATCATTAAGTGTGGTAGGAAGACTTTAAATAGAAGCATAGAGTCATAGAATCATTTAGGTTGGAAGAGACCCTTGGGATCATCAAGTCCAACCATCAGCCCCACTCTGCAAGTTCTCCCCTACACCAGATCCCTCAACACCACATCCAATCTACTCTGAAACACAGTCAGGGATGGGGACTCCACCCCCTCCCTGGGCAGCTGATTCCACTGACTGACCACTCTCTCTGGGAAAAACTTTTTCCTCATGTCCAGCCTAACCCTACCCTGCTGCAGCTTGCAGCCATTCCCTCTCCTTCTATCGCTCATTGCCCGGGAGAAGAGACCAGCACCAACCTCTCTGCAATGCCCTTTCAAGCAGTTGGAGAGAGGGATGAGGTCTCCCCTCAGCCTCCTCTTCCTCAAACTAAACACTCCCAGCTCCCTCAATCCATCCTCATAAGCCTTATTCTCCAGGCCTCTCACCAGCTCCGTGTCCCTCCTCTGTACTCGCTCCAGCCCCTCCAGATCTCTCTTGTGTTGAGGTGCCCAGAACTGGACACCAGACTCCAGGGGTGGCCTCACCAGTGCTGAGCACTGGGGAAATATGGCAGAATAGGCCATAATAATGATTATTTTTTTTTTTCCAATTTGGGTAGCAAAAAAAGACCAAACTTTTCTCTGATTGTTTAGTCTGTCCAATTTTTAGGGAAAGATTTGAAATTGAATTTTTTGGGGTGTGTAATAATGGGACAGTATGGCCCAAGACAGGGAGCTTTTAGAGGGCCAAGGAGGAATTTAGACTCCCAATTCCCACTGCCTTTCAGAAGAGGGACAGGGAAATCACTGAGCCATCACCTGGCAGCAGAGACAACACCTCACTTCTTGTTGCCTGATGGTTTGTTTGGAGGTACCAGTTTCTAAAATGCTCTCTGTCTTCCTGCTGCCTCTGGTCCCCAGTGAATGGAGCTGAGCGGGTCCCAGCCACCCCCCTCCATCCATGGGGCTGGGCACGAGGGGCTCCACAGCCACCCCACCTCAGCTGTGCCCTGATTTAGAGTGGTCACTGCATCCGCCTTTCTAGATTCCTCTCTCTCCTCCTGAAAGTCATAGAATCACAGAATGGTTTGGGTGGGAAGGGACCTGAAAGATCATTCAGTCCCTCCCCCCTGTCCTGGGCAGCGACACCTCCCACCACACCAGGTTGCTCCAAGCTCACCCCTGCAATTCAAACACTCATGAAGGTGAAGGTCTTAATATGTTTTAATTCCCTCTTTTCCCCCTCTTTTTTTCCTCCACTATTGTCTTCCATATATAATAAACAATGCTGAAAATTAACTTTATTTTATATTATTTTAAAAAAATACCTATTGGGTGCATGATAACAGGATCCCCTTCCCTTGAACCTCTGAAATTGTAGAACCTCAGCCCATCTCAGCTTCTCTGACAGCACAGCAGGGACAAACTTCAGTGTGTTGAGAGACTTTGCAGGGACCAAAATTCAAGCTGGTTTGGGTGTGACTAAGGAATGGCCTCCTGACAGATGGGCCCGTTAGTCTTTCAACCAAGTCTTCAGCTACTGTTCTCATCTGTATTTTGCTTGATGGAAGGAAGCAAGTGTTGAAAAACAGGATAAAAGAACCTGCGCTAAGTTCGGTGCTTTTCTAACTATAACCAGAGGGATAAAAGGTGTTGTAGTAAAAAGGACCCCAATTAATGGTTTTGGGTAGAAAGGTCTAAGGATTTTCAGGAGTATATTTACAGGCAGTGAAATGAAAGTGAACTGGAGGGGTATGAGGAAATACAACCTAAGAAAAGAAGAAGAAAGAGTGCTACCCTACCTACGTAGGCAATTTAAGACCTTTTGAAGCATTTTATCAAAATACTTTATTGCTGCCAGGTTTTCCTTTGCACCTCTTTAGTGTAATGCCAAAGACCCATCAGTCTGTCAGAATAAAGTTATGGAATCCTGGAATCCTTTGGTTGGCAGAGACCCTTGGGATCATCCAGTCCAACCATCAGCCCCACTCTACAAAGGTCTCTCCTACACCAGCTCCCCCAACACCACATCTCATCTGCTAAACCAATCTAAATCTTCATCCAGTGTTGAAAAGCTTTGACTTGTTTTGTTTTAATTATTTTCTTGGTTTTGTTTCATCTAACTGGAAATAAAAGGGAGAGGGTGTAACCCTCGCGCCGGTGTCATTGAGAAGAGGTGGGTGAGCTCCTGTTTTGCTCTCGGGCTCTCCATGCTGGACTCTGCTATGGTAACAGATGTGCATCCACCCAGGAAATTACCATTTTCAATAAGAAGCAGAGCCACAAATGGATTTTCATGCATGGAAAAATAATGTAATAAACTGAGCGAGGCCCTGGCTTGATAAATTTTATGCTCGTAGAAGGGAAGAAAAAAATACAATTTGTTTAAATTTCTGAGCTTTCAGTAGAGCTGTAAAACAGGAACGCTTTCTGCTCCCCTAATAACCTACCAAACAGAGGCTTACCTGCTAAATGCATTTACAAGGCTGAAGTTCCACACGGCTTTTATTCATTTCTCTACTGCCTATTTAATATTTAGAGTTAAGAACTGAAAATAGGTAGGGAAGATTCTGTGTGCTTCTGTATTCATGTGTTTTTATAGTACAGTGCTCTCTCGGGAGACTCGAGATGGTGGGAAGGAAGAAAATCACCCTATTTCCTTCGTAAATCTTCCTATTCCCTCCTTCCTAACTGAAGTCAATGAAACAACAATTCGTTCTCAAAGTCCAGGGATGCCAGAGAGACCTTGAGAGCTAAAACCAAACAAGAGCCTTGCCAGGGAGAAGTGGTATAAGTCTGAATAAAGAAAACATCTGAAAACCTTTTTCTTTTACCCTCAAAAGTTATTTTAAATACTTTTTACATTTTTGCAGGGACAAATGCTATTCAGAGAAGTGAGAATCCCATGAAAATCAAACAGAATATATTAGAATGCCAGAATTAGAATATTGTCATTAATTAGAGTAATATTAACCATAATTAGAACAGTAATTATTACTCTAGACTGTATTAGATGTGATGTGAGTATACGAAATACAGACACTTTCATTAGTTTCTTCACGAACACTAGTTTCAAGTCTACACGTGTACTTTGCCCTCCCAATTTTTGCTCCATTCTTTCTCCTGCTCCTTGCCAAATCCTGTTGTAAAAAACGCTAGCTATCACCTGTAGCTCCATCCTTAACCCTTGAGTCCCCACTTCCTCATAAAGCAATAATTATTATTTCTTTTCTTGATGGCTTTAAGAATCCATAAAGCACCCCTGACCTGTCTGCCAGCTCTCCTGTTGTCTTGCCTCCCAAATGACAAGGGTACGGAGAGCACCATCAGTGAGTTTGCAGATGACACCAAGTGAGGTGGGAGTGTTGATCTGCATGAGGGCAGGGAAGCTCTGCAGAGGGACTGGGATGGATTGGATGGATGGGCCAATGTTAATGGCATGGGCTTCAACAAGACCAAGTGCCAGGTCCTGCGCTTGGGCCACACCAACCCCATGGATGGCTACAGGCTTGGGGCAGTGTGGCTGGAGCTGCCTGGCAGAAAAGGCCCTGGGGGTGCTGGGTGACAAGGGGCTGAACATGAGCCAGCAGTGTGCCCAGGTGGCCAAGAAGGCCAAGGGCATCCTGGCTTGTATCAGAAATGGTGTGACCAGCAGCAGTAGGGAGGTGATTGTCCCCCTGTGCTCAGCACTGGTNAGCTGCAGCAGGGTAGGGTTAGTCTGCAGTTAGGAGAAAAGGAAACAGCCTCAAGTTGCACCAGAGGAGGTTCAGATTGGATATTAGGAGAAATTTCTTCACTGAAAGGGTTATTCAGGCTCGGACTGGGCTGTCCAGGGCAGTGGTGGAGTCCCCATCCCTGGAGAGGTTCAAAAGCCGGCAGACATGGTGCTGAGGGACATGGGTAGAGATGCCGGCTTGTCAGTGCTGGGTTGATGGTTGGAGACTCGATGATCTGAAAGGTCCCTTCCAACCTGGGCAACTCTAGGATCCTATGGAAATGGCACAATCAATCAGACTGTTCCTTCCAGTCCCTGGGCTGAGCTGCATTATGGCCCTCAGCCAAGCAGGGGACATTTACAAAAACCTGTTAAATTTCACAACACAACAGAATAAGGAAGGTGGTTTTTTTTTGCCCAAACCTTGCACTCCTGTTTTAGCCTCTGGGAATCAACAGGAGTCCTGAATGAGCTGACTCACGCAGACAATCCATTATTCTGAGCGCATTTATGAGGAGCTGCCGCAGCTGAACTGATCCCTCTGATGCCTCTGCTTCATTGAAAATCGAGTATTTAAAGCAAAATGCGTTGAAACCCGCTGTCGTGCTGCTTAATCAATCACACGTGGAGCTGCCTGCAGGATACCCATTTTGTGCATTTTCAGCACTACTGAAAATTAATTGTTAGATGGAGCACGCCTTTTATGAGCGCGGCTTCTCAGGTGTTTGCCAAAGTGGTAACTGTAATGGAAGTCAGAAGCTTGGACACTGCTTTAAAAAACGGATCCCTCATTTACTTTGACTTAATTGGACCGCACAACATTGGGATGAGCTAATGGGTATCTGTCGTGGTTTTGACCAATTGGACAGATGATGACCCCTCCCCCCC
>VZTM01001460.1:74713-91343 GCA_013400555.1 Jacana jacana | reverse complement strand
GGGGACTCCACACCCTCCCTGGGCAGCCTCTGCCAGGGCTCTGACACCCTCACCCCAAACAAGTTTCTCCTCAGGTTCCAATGGAACTTCCCCTGTTCCAGCTTGTGCCTGTTGCCCCTCATCCTGTCACTGGGCACCACTGAGAAGAGTCTGGCTCCATCCTCCTTCAACCCACCCTTCAGATCCTTGTGAGCATTGATAAAGTCTCAGCCTTCTCCTCTCCAGGCTGAAGAGTCCCAGCTCTCTCAGCCTTTCCTCATCAGGGAGGTGCTCCAGTCCCTCCATCATCTTTGTTGCCCTACGCCGGACTTTCTCCAGCACTTCCCTGTCTCTCTTGAACTGGAGACCCCAGAACTGGATGCAGGATTCCAGTTGTGATTTCACCAGTGCAGAGCAAAGGGGGAGAATGACCTCCCACCACACTCTTCCCTACACGCCCCAGGATTCCATTGGCCCTCTTGGCCACAAGGACACATTGCTGGCTCATGGATAGTTGACTGTCTACCAGGGCTCCCAGGTCCTTCTCCTCAGAAGTGCTTTCCAGCAGCTCCACCCCAAGTTTTTTTTTCTTGAGTATTTTTTTTATATATATATTCAAGAAAAAAACTCCTAGCCATTCTAAACAAATCATTCATTCACGTTAACGGCAGAAGAAAGAAGAGGACAAAAATGCTCCCGTGGGTGTTGCAGGCAGAAATGAAGGGTTGAGGAATGGTTGAGTGGTGGACATGGTGGTGCTGGGTTAACAGCTGGAGTCAATGATCTGTAAGGTCCCTCCCAACCTAAGCAAGTCTGTGATTCTGTAATCTAAATGAAGCCATTCTCTGCCAAACATCCCAGTGAGGTAACGTCTGTGCTGCAGCCTGCCTCAGAGGAACGAGATTTGCAGCAGATCGAATCTGAAGTTGAACGTCTCCAAAACGTCATCTTTTTAACACTGCCCTTATTTCTGATAACGTGAGTGTTTCCAAGGAGGAATTTTGAGCTCAGATCCAAACCAACTTAACAGGTACCAGACTTTCGACGGATTTTCTTTGTCATCCTTCGTAATTTCGGCTCACGCTGTTTGCTCTCCCACCTTTTTGCAAAGTTTGGAAGAGCCACTGCTCTCTGCTTTCACAGTTACCACTTGTTCCCTTCATCACTCTGAAATGGGTCAGAGGTAAACGATTTCTGCTGACATAGATACATGCATCTGGTTTTAATGCAAATATGTGCACAAAAAGGTACGTGTTTAACAGACCCCAGAACGTTGTTTGTTACTTGTGTGACCAGTTTTGGTCCTCCTCAAGCAAATAGCTCGCTCTTCTTATGAAGTGAAATCATTGGCCTCGAGGAGAGGTAATTGTGTAAATAAAACCAAATTATTATTGTTATTGTTATTTTTCACAGGCCTTTCTTAGGCCTGTCTTACAAAGACACAGTTTGTGCCTTCCTTTGCCTCACTTTTACGGACGCTTCAGAAAGACCCTCAGTCCCTGCCTTGCAGAGCCGTGTTGCCATGGTGATTGAATATTGTTTATTGGTTAAAAGATGAACGTTTTACAGTGCTCTAAAATCCATTGGATTTTATTTTATTGCTCTAAAACTCTACTGGAAAGACCTGGAGAGGTGAAAAGACACAGACATGAGGCATGAGCATCTGCTTGCTCTTTGGTTTATTCCAGGCAGCAAGAGATAATAGAGTAAGGTCAAACACCAAAGAAGTGTTTCAAACCATGATTTTTCTCCATCTGTATGAAGGGGACACTCACAGCATTCTCCTGTAGGTCCAAAAAGAGAGGGGAGTCCACTGCCTTTCACCGGCCTTCCCACATGGGTTTTACCAGCATCCATTCTGGGTTTCTGTTCTGAAGTATGGGGCTGCATTTTTTCCCCATATTTAATTTCAGAATCACAGAATCACAGAATGATACAGGCTTGGAAGGGACCTCTGCAGATCATCTGGTCAACTCCTGCCTGCCCAAGCAGGTCTACTGAGAACAGGTCCCACAGCAACGTGTCCGGGCGGGTTTAGAATGTCTCCAGAGATGGAGACTCCACCACTTCTCTGGGCAGCCTCTGCCAGGGCTCCGCCAGCTTCACGGGAAAAAAGTTCCTCCTCATGTTGAGATGGAGCTTCCCATGGTCAAGTTTGTGCCCGTTCCCTCTTGTCCTGTCCCTGGGCACCACTGAGAAAAGCCTGGCCCCATCCTCCTGACACCCACCCTTGAAGGATTGAGAGGCCTTGATCAGATCCCCCCTCAGCCTGCTCTTCTCCAGACTCAACACACCCAAGTCCCTCAGCCTTTCCTCAGCACAGAGATGCCCCAGGCCCCATAGCATCTTGGTGCTCCTCTGCTGGACCCTCTCCAGCAGTTCCCTGTCTTTCCTGAACTGGGGAGTCTAGAACTGGACCCATTGCTCCAGATGGGCCCTCCCCAGGATAGGGCAGATCAGAGGGGGAGGATGACCTCCCTCCACCTGCTGGTCACCCTCTTCCTGCTGCCTCCCAGGATGCCATTGATGGCCTTCTTGGCCACAAGGGCACAATTTGGCAGCATGTTAATAATGAGTTGTTGAAAGAACGGGCCATAGATCCTGCCAATAAATGATGTCACTTGAGTTGGTGTTGTTCCTGTCCCCGAATTTGTTAGATTGTCCCCTACCTGTATTAGCTCTGGGAATCAGTGCTAGCGTTACATGGTTGACCTGAGGCAGTGGAGTTGGAATTAGATGATTTTTAAGGTTCCTTCCAACGCAAACC
Organism: Jacana jacana; assembly: GCA_013400555.1. NCBI lineage: Eukaryota > Metazoa > Chordata > Aves > Charadriiformes > Jacanidae > Jacana > Jacana jacana. The sequence goes on along the minus strand of VZTM01001460.1, from coordinate 88,597 downwards.
ATTGTATGATTCTCTTGGCCTTAGGCTGTTTTGAGGATTGCCTTCATTTTATCTTGGATTCCTTGGAAGACAGAGCTTTACATAAACTCTCAGCAACAAACAGTAGAAGAAGGTCCATTTAATTTGAACCCCACCCTCTCTTTTCTTGATCTTTTTCTGGTGCTAAAAAGGTGAGGGAAAGCATTTTCCACTGAAGTGCCTGTTGCTGCGCTGGCACAGTGTAGCACAGAGTGAAATTAGGGAAAACCACTTAAAACTGGTGAACTGTGGGTGAGCTGTTAGGCTTGTTTAAATGTTTGCTGAATTTTGTAAAACAAACTGGTGATTAATACCAGCTCTGTTTTCTGCTTGGAAAGCTGGATTTGATTCCTCTCCTCCCAATTCCTCCTCCTTTCTTTTTTTTTGTTTTGTTTTTGTTTTTAGCTGTGTTTTCAGCAATCTTTTATCCAATCAATATTTGGGATAAAGATTGATGGAAATGCACCCGGGAGAGCAGTTTCATTTTTGTGCTCTAACTAGAAACACGTTTCAGCTGGGTCACGTCAATTTTCCCCACCTGAGCCCAGGCACGGTGCAAGAAGCAGAGTTAAAAGGGTGAACCATTTAAGCTTGGAAGATCCGTGGAATGAAGGACACCTCATCTTGTAAGAGGAAATGATCATTTTGGTGGTGTGGAAATTGGTCCCAGAAAGGAGACGTGTTGTTTCTTTTCAGGGGTTACCAAAGGTCTTTTCTGTACTTGTAAGTGCTGCTAGAACATTTGTTGGACTTGGGAAGATCCAATACACACTTAGGAAAAAATTCTTCCCAGAAAAACCCTGGACTGGGTTGCCCAGGGAGGGGGTGGAGTCCCCATCCCTGACTGTGTTTCAGAGTAGATTAGATGTGGTGTTGAGGGATCTGGTGTAGGGGAAACCTTTGTAGAGTGGGGCTGATGGTTGGCCTGGATGATCCCAAGGTTCTCTTCCAACCTGAATGATTCTAGGATTCTTCTATGATTTTAAATATAAATCCTGAGATAGAAACCAGGGAAGGAAAGAATTTGCTTACTGACATGAATGACAAGGGACATTGAATGCCAAAATCACTGGGTGTCCAGGATGAGAAGATTTTATTGGATGGCCTCTGAGGGATTCAGTTCTTGAATTAGACCAAATGCAAATTAAAATTATTTCATTTTATTGCAATTTCTGGAATATATATAACCACAAAGCACTCATTATAGTGTTGCTTCACTCTAACTGAATCAGACTGGCAGCACCTTGCAGGTTTCAGCGATTTGATTTAAAAATATATGGGACTTCATTGGGCATTAAGTAAAATTCCAATTTCAGAAGCTCTGCTCGCCGGTTGTCCTACTTTACATCTTCTTCAAGTGAAAATGAGCTGTTGGTTTTCTTCTTGTACTGCAAAAGACTCTGAGAAGACCTTCCAGTACCTTAAGGGGGGGGACCTACAGGAGAGGTGGGGAGGGACTCTGGATCAGGGAGTGGAGCGATAGGACAGGGGGTAGCGGTTTTAAACTGAAAGAGGGGAAATGGAGATGAGGAAGGGATTCTGAAGGTGGTGAGACCCTGGTCATTAGAGGTGTAGCCATCTAAGGCTGCTTCTGAAGATGCTCATTGAGTTGTTATTTTGCTGTCTATAAACTACGAAACAGGATCACCTCAATGCCCCTTGATGCTTAAGGTGCCAAATTTTGGCGGTGCTCCCTGTGTTTAAAACGGATCACGACATCTGCAACAAGCACTCTAGGACGTGTGTGGTCTGTCTGGAAGAGCTGAGGGAGCTGCCCCTCTAAGTTTTGGAAAAAAAAAAAAAGAAAAAGAACAGTGCACATCCGATATCAAATTTGAGAACTGACTTTGATGAGGAATACTCCCACGCAGTGTGGATTTGCTGTCACTAACCATCGAGCAGTTGGTAATCTTGATTGCTGTAGCATAGCTTAATACATTTCTTGAGGGCAAAGCCGACCTCTCTTCTGCTTTCCTGAGCAAGCTGCCATCTTAATTGCCTCTTTCGGCCCTCCAACTTTTCTCTTGCTTAATCCGTGTCCCTGATTTTAATCAACCATCTGTCACCAGTGGTGCTTTACCCTTCGTTGGAGCTACAAATCTTCCTGTAACTGAATCACAGAATTGTCACGGTTGGAAAGGACCTCTGAGATCACCGAGTCCAACCAGACACAAAACCACAACCCACCCCCTACAATCTCGGCCACTAGAGCATGCCCTGAAGTGTCACATCTGCACGTTCCTTAGATACCCCCAGGGATGGTGACTCCATCACCTCCCTGGGCAGGCTCTTCCAGTGCCTGACCACCCTCTCAGTAAAGTCCTTCTTCCTAAAATCTAATCTGAACCTCCCCTGCCCCAGCTTCAGACCATTTCCTCTGGTCCTGTCGTTATTCCCTTGGGAGAAGAGGCCAGCACCCACCTCTCTAAACCCTCCTTTCAGGGAGTTGGAGAGGGCAAGGAGGTTTCCCTTCAGCCTCCTCTTCTCCAAGCTAAACATGCCCAGTTCCCTCAGCCTCTCCTCATAGGACTTGTTCTCCAGACCCCTCACCAGCCTGGTAGTACTCCTTCGGACATGCTCCAGCCCCTCAATGTCCTTCTTGTAGTGAAGGGCTCAGAACTGAACACAGCCCTCAAGGTGAGGCCTCACCAGTGCCCAGTACAGAGTCAACATCACTTCCCTAGTCCTGCTGGCCACGCTGTTCCTGATCCACCAGGACTCCCAGGTTAAGCACCTCCTTCACACCTGATCTATCTTGGGACCTATATGGGGTCCAACATCTGCTCCACGCCTGACCCGTTTTGGCATTGGAAACGAGACATTTTCTGCAGAGGGCCCAGTAGATGGGGGTCTCACAAAACAGGGACAGGAGGGAGGGAGACCACCTTCTTTCTTGTCAGAGGGAGGTACCACAGACTGCATCCCATTTCCCTGAGGGGAACTCAGATCCATGTCTTTCATCTTCAGGGACACGTTTACCACCAGATGTGGAAACAATCATCATGCCAAGGAGAAAGAATAAGGCAAAGTACTGAGAGCAGCCGCCTGATAAAAGAAAAAACAAATAAAAATGAGGGGGCCTCGCAACGTATTTCCATAATTTATGTATTTTTATAATTGATGTTAGCAAGCCATTAATTAAAATATAAACAATTACTTGAAGAGGGACTGGCCGTCACGTCTCATCAATCTTCACATTTTTGTGTCCATTTTTCAATAAAACACCTTGGCACATCCTCTCAGACCAGGCCTCACGCTTGTTGATTAGAGCAGTCCATAATTATGATTATTTATTTACCTGTCCATAATTATGATTATTTACCCAAATGTTATAGGTGCCACAAAACACTAACTCACGTGTGGGCTGTACAAGAGCTTCTACTGGTGCTGTATATTTCCCAGTCTTGCAGAAGTCTTCTTCAGTGGCTTTCCAGTGATACAAAAGTAGGTGGGGATGACAAAGGATGGAGGATGCTGGTAGGGGACACAGTACAAATTCAAGGTGTTGGGTGACTGTTTGAGAGAAAACACTAGACTCTTTAAATCTCCCTTATCAAGAAAATTACATGTTATTATTTCAAAGCTTAGGCTTTTCTGATTTTCAGTTGTTGAGCTTCAGAAAGTAGAAGGGTTGTTGTTTCTGGAGGGTGAAACTTGGAAGATAAGGGTGATATTTCAGATCTCACGTTTTCCAGGTGAAGAATAAATACAAATTCAACGTCTCGCTAATGGGTTTCATTTTGAGTGCTCGGTCAGAACAACGTGAACACTCCATTTTGATAAGCTGGTAATAAAAATGACAAAACTGAAACTGCAGCCCAGAAAATAACATTTCTAGATCAAAGCTAAAAAAACATAAAAGCAAGGTCTAAAAGCTCAACATCATACAAGCCAGTGGAGGAAGATGTTATCATGCACAGAGTGAAAGAGATTGCATTGATGAAATCTCATATTCTGAGGTTACAGAATGTTGTTCCTTGCTTTCTGTTTGATGAAGATGATCTCTTGGATTCGATGAGGGCAGTCTCTGACTTGCATAGGGAAGTCTGGTCTTTGGAAGCAGGTTGTGGTTGCCTGGTCGTTTTTCAAAAACCTGTGGAAGAACGTATTTTCAATCTTGGGTCATTTATTTAGTTCTGTTCATAGTTTGGCAGATAATGCTCTTACCTCACACCTTATAAATCTTTATAAAATGATTTTAAAAAGTCTTACCTTTATAAGATGGAATCCCCTACCTTCTGCTAGAACCCTTTGTCATGCTTTGGTCCAGAACAGGCAACATAAGAAGCTTTTCTCACTCATGTCTGTGACTTGCATTCCAGATGTCTGTCTTCTCTACTGCTGTGTCTGTTACTACCCTGCCTAAATTTGTGTAACTTCCTTCTGCTGATCCCTCGAGTCTTGCCATCAGGATTATTGCAAATGCTCATTTCTCCCTGAATGGAGTCCTCTGTTTATGATTTCATTTCCCTTCAGATCCCAAAGTCCAAACATTCTGATTCTGGGTCGATTCTGCTAATATGGCAGAGAGAATCACAGTCATCTCCCCACTTCTACTCACCTTAGAATAACCTTTACCCTGAAAAGTAGGACGTTGTCCTTGGGAGTGAAAGGTGAGTTGAATCTTTCATGTGAAGGGCTGTTGTTTTTGCAGATTCTATTCACATTGATAGAATCATGGAATCACAGAATGGTTAGATTTGGAAGGGACCTTCAAGATCATCCAGTTCCAAACCCCCTGCCCTGGGCAGGGACACCTCCCACCACATCAGGTGGCTCCAAGCCCCATCCAGCCTGGCCTTGAACATTCCCAGGGATGGAGCAGCCACAGCTTTTATGGACGATCTGTTCCAGTGTCTCACCACCATCACAGTACTGAATTTCTTTCCAGTATCTCATCCCCATCTCCCCTCTTTCAATTTAAATCCCTTCCCCCTTGTCCTGTCACTCCACTCCCTGAGAAAGAGTACCTCTCCAGCTCACNCAACCTGTGATAGGCATTTATTCACACTAAAGTTCATGGGTCCTCTGCCCATGTCATCTGATTGGGATTGTTTAGTTTGAGGAAGAGGAGGCTAAGGGGAGACCTCATCCCTCTCTACAACTGCTTGAAAGGGCATTGCAGAGAGGTTGGTGCTGGTCTCTTCTCCCGGGCAATGAGCGCTAGAAGGAGAGGGAATGGCTGCAAGCTGCAGCAGGGTAGGGTTAGGCTGGCCATGAGGAAAAAGTTTTTCCCAGAGAGAGTGGTCAGTGAGTGGAATCAGCTGCCCAGGGAGGGGGTGGAGTCCCCATCCCTGACTGTGTTTCAGAGTAGATTAGATGTGGTGTTGAGGGATCTGGTGTAGGGGAGAACTTGTAGAGTAGGGCTGATGGTTGGACTTGATGATCCCAAGGGTCTCTTCCAACCTAAACGATTCTATGATTCTGTATGTTTTTTTCCCCCCAGGCTTTTTCCTGCAGAAACTGAGGTCCTTTGTCCTTTCCTTCCAACACTCCTGCATAACTTTGCACCTCCAATTTTCTACCCAGCTCTGCATCATTCACAAAAGGTGTCTTTCTCTTCTCTTCCTTCTTTGGCCCCGATATGCTCATCTCCGTGCATTCTTATTATAGAATCATAGAATCATTTAGGTTGGAAGAGACCCCTGGGATCATCAAGTCCAACCATCAGCCCTACTCTACAAGTTCTCCCCTACACCTGATCCCTCAACACCACATCCAATCTACTCTGAAACACAGTCTCCGTGTTTTTCAACTTTTTTTCTCACTTGGTTCCTAAAGCTTCTCCCCATTCAGGAATTTTACAGCACATCAGTGATTCTCAGAAATAGAGGTCAACTCTCATACTCTTTGATCAACTTCTACTCTTTTCTCCCACTCTCTTATTCAGGATTCATGGTGCTTAGAGACAGAATATGGTCAGTATTTGGAAAGTCCTCTCTAAACGTGTGTAAGATGGTCTTAGCTGGCCATTACGTTCTGTTCCTGCAAAACATTGTTTTATTCGTGATAATTTATTTGTGATAATTACACCTCAGTAATTCATGGAGGTATTTGTAAGGAAAAAAGCCTCATGGAAAGAAAAAAAATTAAAGGAAATAAGCCAAAAAACTCAACACCAAAAGAAACCAAAACAGATTAAGCTCCGATTTCCACTGACCTCAGCTCAGCAAATTTAAGGTGTGAAAGAACGAGTCATCTGAGATTTAGCCAGGAAACAGGGCTCATCACTGCTTCCTTGCAGAAAGGTCCTTTGAGCACTTGACCATCTACTTGGGGGCCAGAAGGTGATTGACCTGTTTGAGGCTCAGTCTGGGAAATTACCCCTGTGGGGCTCTTTGTCGTACCACCTTTTCTTTGTCTTCTTCATGCCACTGATGTCTTTTGGATGGCGTTTGTCTGTCTCGAAGCAGGGCTCTCCTGGTGCTGTTTCACTCTCAGCTGTGATTCTTTCACTGGGGGCACCATGGACTCTTGCAAGCCACTCATGTTCCCTAGATCCTGAAACCTCTTGACCTACGCCAACGGGATGAGCATCTCCAACGTAGCATGGTTTGACCGTGTGTTCCACACCGTGTTCCTTCTGCCTCCGGTCAGTTTGAAAGCTGTGGCACATCATTTATTCATAAGTAACTTCCAAGTCTTCTAATCATAGAATCATTCAGGTTGGAAGAGACCCTTGGGATCATCCAGTCCAACCATCTGCCCTACTCTACAAGTTCTCCCCTACACCAGATCCCTCAACACCACATCCGTGTTCAGATGTTGGAGTGACATCCAAGAACGGCGTATGCTGATGGTTGTCAATTTAACGGTGGTGAGTAGTCAACTAAGAATCGATGAGGGTGTATTAAAGTCCTGGAAGTACTGGGTGTCAGCATGAAAATAAGTTTAGAACGTGTTTGATCGGCGTTTTTCCCGTAAGCAATTGCTTTGTAGGTCTTGGGATAGATGCTGGGGTACGAGCTTCTTGTTGTTTTATTTATCATTTGCTACAACTGACAAGAGATGTGGTCCATGACTCATTTATTTCTGGAAACGCTTCTTCAGGGTACACAGATGGTGTTTATAGATCCCATGTAGGGGGTGAGCTACTTGAGATCTGCGATGCCAAAGACTCATCAGAGGTATTGTTCTCTTTTCTGAACGGAAGAAATAGCCTTCCCGGTCAGGTTCTGAGGTGTTTGTATTCATGAAGCTCAGAAGACAGAGGCCATTTACGACTCTTTTGTCTGGTCTAACGGATAACTCATCCTTTATGTGGAATGCGGGATTCTCTGTTGTCGGTGCCTCTTGCCTCGGCGGTTGTCATGGCAACAAGTGGCATCTTTGCTGAAATTCAGCTGAAGTAGAATTCAGACGTGGAGTGAAGCGATACATTGATGAAATGTTTGCTGACCCCGCCGTCCTTTTTAGTCAAGTTTTGCCTTAAAAATGACCGTGCTCTGCTCTTACATCTAAGCAGCCCATAGGGCTGTACGCTGGTTCTAAAAGCAACAGAGGTCGTTACAGGTGTTAATTAAAGGAGACCCATTATTCCAAATGCACAGCAGTTTTTCTAAAGCTTGAGATCCATATTTCACTGCCTTCAGTGGATGTGATTCGCTGCAAGTCTTTTCTCTGCCGTGCATTATTCTGCTTTTTAGCCACGGACCATCAATCTGTTCTTTTATCTCATACATAAATACACAGATATATAATCCTGATGTACTTAACACCCAGGTTTCAGGAAAATAATGTACTGAAAAACTGAAAATGTGCAACATAACATGCTTTCCTCAGACTTCAGGAATTAAAACGTGTTGTTTAATTCATGATTCTTTGCTGCTTCGGCATTTTTTTCTACTCTGTGGACTCTCTGACAGAGAATTGTTTACAAGGAGAAACAAATTCCAGATAAACATTTATCATTCTGAAAATTAATCTCAGGAGAGATTAGAAAAAAGTAATAGCATCACTGGTCAATTTGGGGTTTTTTTGGGTTGTTTGAGGGATCATAGATTCTGATATTTGAACCTCCACTCCATTTGATTTAGAATTGTGAAAATGCAGCTGGAGTTTGCAGTATACGTTGCCTTGGTCGCTGTAAATGTAAATTTCTGAAAATTTAAAGTGAAATGAAAGGAAAAACGTACATTTTTTGACGATTCTGTGGCTTTGATCAGATTATGAGTTCATGCTACTTTATGGTCTCCTCTACAGCCTCTCTAATAGTAATGATGGGAAAGCTAGGACAGATTACGTCACAATTTCAGGAAAAAAGAGCTGTTCCCCTTCAATAGGGTCTGAGTGAGGTAACTTTTGTTGCTTTAGGATGAAGTTACACAACATCACTTCGGGGCATAGGCTGCGTTTACAGCTTGAGAGAATTCTGTTAGTTTGGCAGCTCTCTTTCCCTTGCTCTCTTCACTTCCAGGTGCAGGTTCCTCTGCTTCTCTCGTGCTGACTGTGAGGTAAATCAGCTAAACTTCTCCAGTTCTGTTTATGACCAACCAGGTTATAGAATCATAGAATGGTCCAGGCAGGAAGGGACCTCCAAAGGTCTTCTAGTCCCACCTCCCCGCAGTCAGCAGGGACACCCCCAACGAGACCAGGTTGCCCAGGGCCTCCTCCAGCCTCCCCTTGAAGATCTCCAGGGAAGGGGCCTCAACCACCTCCCTGGGCAACCTGTCCCAGGGCTCCACCACCCTCAGAGCAAAGAACCTGTTCCTAATGTCCTGTCTAAATCTACTCTTGTCCAGCTTGAAGCCATTGCCCCTCGTCCTGTCCCTGCAGGCCTTTGTAAACAGACTCTCCTCAGCCTTCCTGTAGCCCCTTCAGGGACTGGAAGGCTGCTCTGAGGTCTCCCCGGAGCCTCCTCTTCTCCAGGCTGAACAGATATATAATCCAGCTCTCTCAGCCTGTCCTCACAGCAAAGGTGCTCCAACCTCCTGAGCATTTTCATGGTCCTCCTCTGGACCTGCTCCATCATGTCCATGTCCTTTCTCTCTTGAGGGCTCTAGACCCGCACACAGTGCTCCAGGTGAGGTCTCACCAGAGCAGAGCAAAGTGGCAGAACGCCCTCTCTGGATCTGCTGGCAGTGCACCTTTTGATGTAGTCCAGGATGTGACTGGCCTTCTGGGCTGCAAGTGCCCACTGCCTACTCATGGCCAGCTTCTCCTCCATCAGCACCCCCAAGTCCCTTTCCTCAGGGCTGCTTTCTAACACCTCACCCCCTGGTCTGTATTGAGAGTGAGGGTTGTTCCAGCCCAGGTGCAGAACCCTGCACTTGCTCTTGTTGAACCTCATGAGGTTCACCTGGGCCCACCTCTGCAGCCTGTTCAGGTCCCTCTGGGTTGCATCCCGTCCCTCTGTTAGTTTGGCAGTTTTCCACCATTTTCTTGAAACCGATCAAGAAGCAAGAGCATGTGAGGAGGGTAAAGGGAGAGGACCAGAACTTCCTCTTCCAGAGGCAGCAGGCTGTTACCTCTGCTGAACTGAAGTGTCTGATGTCATCTCTAATTAGGCACCTCTTATCACATAGGAAGTGAAAGAACTGCGTTTAGAAGCTGCCTTGGAGGAGTTTTTAATTTCTGCTGAGAAGGACTTACAGATTTCGAGATTCTTCTTGGGTGTAAGATAATTAAAAAATTAACTAATCCTCAAATAGAGAGAGCCACTGTCTTCCTGGACCAAACTGTGCAGAACTTCCTACTATGGGCTTTGCAGCTCAGGCCTGTACCTAATAGAGCACAAACCATTAGTGGCATTTATTTTTGAACGGCAGCCAAAGTGAGGGATGTCCAGGATATTATTAAGATGCAGCCAGGGTTGGATGTGACCCCGGAGCAAGTGTATTAAAAGCAAAATTTCCACAGGAATCAGTGAGACAGAATGTGCGGAGAAACGGAGAAAACATCCAAACCAGAGCAGGAAGGGAAAAGGGGAACGATTCAGCTCCGCTTTGCCTGGTTATTATTTTGGTGAAACCACGGCCAAATCCCCACGAATTTCAAAGGAAGATTTGGGATGCTATCAAATAGCTGACTACTGAAGGCAAAGAGCTCCCTGAAGAATATGGAGGACAGGGCAGTGGGATGTTGGGGGATCTGGTGTAGGGGAGAACTTTGTAGAGTAGGGCTGATGGTTGGACTCGATGATCCCAAGGGTCTCTTCCAACCAAAATGATTCTATGATTCTATGACATCCAGGTCTAGTGAACAAGATGATGGAAGTAGCTGCCTGTCTGAAAAAGCTGATCAGATATCCTCATGCTATAGAATGTGGATGTGAGAGTGAAGGATAATATTGTACTATGCAATCAATGTTCTGTGAAACTGATATTTTTGTTGTTGTTGATGTTGTACAGTTGCTGGTTACAAGAATAGTGGTTAACACTGAAACAGCAATTATGTCTCAGTTATGGCTGGGGATGTTTCGTGGTCCGTTTTGAGGAGCTGTAAGCAGTCAGCGACAAGGCAGTAACAATGCTGTTTTTCTCTACCACAGTTGCCAACCAGAGAGTCAATACTGGAGATCGTAGAATCCTAGAATCGTTTAGGTTGGAAGAGACCCTTGGGATCAACCATCAGCCCCACTCTACAAAGTTCTCCCCTACACCACATCCCTCAACACCACATCTCATCCACTCAACCGCTAAGCTTAATGGAAACTCTATCTACCCCCTTATCTGCGGAGCGATATGCAATCTGCTCTTTAGCCATCTGTTCCAGTTAATTTTTAAGCTTTTTTTCCCCCCGTTTTCACTACTCGGTATTAGGAAGTTAAGCACAGATTTTAAGATTTGCCTTCAAATTTGTCTGGTTGGATTTTCATTCATAGAATCATAGAATCATTCAGGTTGGAAGATAACTTTGGGATAACCAGTCCAACCATCAGCCCCACTCTACAAAGGTCTCCCCTACACCACATCCCCCAACACCACATCTCATCCACTCTGAAACAGTCAGGGATGGGGACTTCACCCCCTCCCTGGGCAGCCCAGTCCAAGCTCTGACCACTCTTGCTGGCAAGAATTCCTTCCTCATGGCCAGCCTATCCCTACCCTGCTGCAGCTTGAAGCCAGTCCCTCTCCTTCTATTGCTGATTCCCTGAGAGAAGAGACCAGCACCAACCTCTCTCCAATGTCCTTTCAAGCAGTTGGAGAGAGGGATGAGGTCTCCTCTCAGCCTCCTCTTCCTCCAACTCAACACTCCCAGCTCCCTCAATGGCTCCTCATCAGATTGATGCCCCAGGCCCTTCCCCAGCTCCGTGTCCCTCCTCTGCACTCACTCCAGCCCCTCCAGATCTCTCTTGTGTTGAGGTGCCCAGAACTGGACACCAGACTCAAGGAGTGGCCTCACCAGTGCAATAATCAGCTCTCCCAGGAAGAAAATACTAATCTTTGATGATTTTAATTTCTTTTCTCTGTTTCCTCTTGTGAAGTTTTCTACTGCAATTGAACTACTTGAGTTTTCAAGTACTTCTTTTAATCCATAGTGACTGCAATTTCACTCTTGAAGTTCTTTACAGTAAGCAGGTGAATTTCTTCTTGGAGTTGGTTTGTGACTGGGGAGTATTGAATCATATCAAAAGGGCACTCTGGGCAAGTGCAGCGTGTTGGTTTTGCCCTTTAGAAGCATTTATATTTCTGTTCCTCAAAGCCAGCAGTGACAGGTGGTGGGAAGGGGAAGGAAAGGCACATAATCCTGATAGCCCTTAAAATGCTGTTGCTAGAAAAAATATGTGTTTGTTTTTTTTTAAAAAAAAAACTGTTTACAATAATTCTTTTGAAAAAAAGATGCATTTTTTATCCTGGTAAACGAGCTCTATTTTCAGAACTTTGCATTTTCTGAGCCACTGATGTAGATGGTACATTAGAAACCTGGTTTTCTACATTTTTCTACATTTTTCCTTCAAGAAGTAGGCACTGGAAAATCTTCTCTGTTGTATCTCCTGTCCTTTCTGCCCATCTATCTATGAGAAATCAGATCTGGTATCTTCCAGTCCACTTTCACTAACTGGTGCATCAGCCCAAGGCTATGTCCAGGCTGAGAAAGCCAACTGAGAAACCAGATCCAGTGACTACTGGGGTCAGGCTGCCCAGGGCAGTGGTGGAGTCTCCATCCCTGGAGGGATTTCAAAGCCAGGCAGACGTGGTGCTGAGGGACATGGGTCAGTGATAGGTTTTATCAGAGTTGTGTTGATGGTTGGACTTGATGGTCTGAAAGGTCCCTTCCAACCTAGATGACTCTATGATTCTGTGGAAATCTGCCAGAAACCCCAGTGAGCCAGATAACCCCATCTCCCATGAGTCCTCCTCAGCTCAGGAACTACAGGTGATGTGCTGATGGTGTGTCATTCAGTGTCTGTGCCGACGTGGGGTGACAAAAGAGGGAGAAAGAGAAACCAGTCACGGCTTATATGTCACATCTGCTTGCCTCATCAGAAGTGGAACAAAATGTAGTTTGCTATAGTAGCCATCAAGCTGACTCTTAGCAGTCTCTTGCAGTTGATCAAAGCTCTCCGTGTGTTTGAGACACTCAGGATGTCTCCTCTTTACAGACGTTATGTGGTGTAAGAGAAGATGCTCCAAGGGCTGGAGCCCCTCTGCTGTGAGGAGAGGATGAGAAAGTTGGGGAGGTTTAGCCTGGAGAAGAGAAGGCTCTGGGGAGACCTCGTAGCCCTTTCTAGTCCCTCAAGGGGCTCCAGGAAAGCTGGGGAGGGACTCTTGATCAGGGAGGGGAGCCATAGGAGGAGGGGGAAGGGTTTGACCCTGAAAGAGGGGAGATGGAGCTGAGATGTGGGGAAGAACTTCTCTGGTGTGAGGGTGGTGAGAGCGTGGCCCAGGTTGCCCTTAGAAGTTGTGGCTGCCCCATCCCTGGAGGGGTTGAAGGCCAGGATGGAGGGGGCTTGGAGCAACCTGGTGTGGTGGGAGGTGTCCCTGCCCATGGTATGGGTTTGGAACCTAATGATCTTGAAGGTCCCTTCCAACACAAACTATCCTATGATTCCACAGGGTGATTTCATGCTGTGCTTATCCCCCACTGATGCTCACTCTTTTCCACTACGCTGCTGACAGTAAAGTTCCAATAACTGTTCAGTCTACGCCTGTTTGCCCAGTTCGGTTCAGGTTTACAACAGGTTTGAAAGGGTTCACCTTCAGACCAACAAACCAGCAGATGACTATTCCCACTTGCTTGTGCATATGCGTGGGGATGAAATAGAAACCTTCCTTCCTTAAGAAGTCGGTTTAAAAATACAAATATTGGAATTATTTGTGAAATGGCAACCATGGTAACTCCTTGGCTACTACTTTGAACAAAGTTGTTGTTTGGGTTGCTTTTTTTTTTGTCTTCTTTATTAAGATTATTAGATTTGCTTTTTCAATTAACCTAGAAGCTGTGTAGCAAGCAAGGATATTACCCTTGTTTAGCAGTGGGACTTCAGCCAAGATACTTTTACAGTGACTGACTAGTCAGCATGACTGCAATATATCCCCATATTCCTCCATTTCTTTAATTAAATGGAAAGGTAACAGCCTCTAATGGAACATGGAGTAGCGCTGCCCACCACTAGATGGTCAGGTTGTGCCTTGAGCCTACACACCAAGGGTAAGAGGTGAAGACAAGACACTCCAGATTTGAATCTGGCTGTGCTGAAACCTTTCAGCAGTTGGTCTGGTTTCTGGTTTGGCCTTAGTGATGTGAGCACAGCACTGGAATCATAGAATCACAGAATCATAGAATCATAGAATCATTTAGGTTGGAAGAGACCCTTGGGATCATCCAGTCCAACCATCAGCCCCACTCTACAAGTTCTCCCCTACACCAGATCCCTCAACACCACATCCAATCTGCTCTGAAACACAGTCAGGGTTTCAGCTG